>MU183383.1:56865-67548 GCA_016904865.1 Pissodes strobi | reverse complement strand
TGAAACGTCGCATTTTAATATTTTTTTGTACTTCATGTACAGGGTGTGCCAAATTTAAGGCCCAGCATGAAATCTCGGAAACTATAAGAGATTAGTCCTATTGGTTTTTTCAAAAATTTTAAAACTCCAAGATATAGCTCATTTCAATCGTCTAAAAAATAAGCATTACACCAGATTTGGTTAATAACTAACCTATTTTTGAAAAAGTTGATTTCTTAGAAACCTTTATTTGCACAAGGGATAACTCCACCGACCTTCTGGCAAAATCTTCAGGGGCTACAGAAAATGTAAACATGCGATTACACTATAAAAAATATTTTTGAGAAATCGATAAAATTTAGAAATCTCCACTTTTGAAACGTCGCTTTTTGATATACTTTTTTGGTACTTCATGTACAGGATGTCTCAAATTTACGGCCCAGCATGGAATCTCGGAAACAATAAGAGATGTGACGCATCGGTTTTTTCAAAATTTTAGTTTTTTTCAAAATTTTGAAAACTCTAAGAGATAGCTCATTTCAATCGACTAAAAAATAAGCGTTAGACCAGATTTGGTTAATAACTAACCTATTTTTTTTTAATGTTGATTTCTCAGAAACCTTTATTTGCACAAGAGAAATCTCCACCGAGTTTTTGGCAAAATCTACAGGGTCTACGAAAAATGTAAAGTTGCGATTACACTATAAAACATATTTTTGAGAAATTTATTTATTGAGAAAATTTATGTTAAAATTTAGAAATGTCCACTTTTGAAACGTCGCATTTTAATATTTTTTTGTACTTCATGTACAGGGTGTCTCAAATTTAAGGCCCAGGATGAAGTCTCGGAAACTATAAGAGATGTGACGTATCGGTTTTTTCAAAATTTTAGTTTTTTTTCAAAAGTTTGAAAACTCTGAGATAGCTCATTTCAATCGACTGAGAAATAAGCATTTGACCAGATTTGTTTAATAACTAACTTATTTATTATAAATGTTGATTTATCAGAAACCCTTATTCGCACAAGAGAAAATTCCACCGAGGTTCTGGCAAAATCTACAGGAGCTACGGAAAATGTAAACATGCGATCACACTATAAAAAATATTTTTGAAAAATTTATTTATTGAGAAAATTTATGTTAAAATTTAGAAACGTCCACTTTTGAAACGTCACATTTTAATATTTTTTTGTACTTCATATACAGGGTGTCTCAAATTTAAGGCCCAGGATGAAATCTCGGAAACTATAAGAGATGTGAGGTATCGGTTTTTCAAAATTTTAGTTTTATAAAACTAAAGATAGCTCATTTCAATCGACTAAAAATAAGCGTTAGACCAGATTTGGTTAATAACTAACCTATTTTTTTAAAATGTTGATTTCTCAGAAACCTTTATCCGCACAAGAGAAAATTCCACTGAGTTTCTGGCAAAATCTACAGGAGCTACGGGAAATTTAAACATGCCATTACCCTATAAAAATATTTTTGAGAAATCGATTTATTGAGAAAATTTATGTTAAAATTAAGAATGTCCACTTTTGAAACGTCGCATTTTAATATTCTTTTGTACTTCATATACAAGGTGTCTCACATTTAAGGCCCAGCATGAAATCTCGGAAACTATAAGAAATGTGACGTAGCCGGTTTTTCAAATTTTTAGTTTTTTTCAAAAATTTGAGAACTCTTAGCGATAGCTCATTTCAATCGACTAAAAAACAAACGTCTGAACAGATTTGGTTAATAACTAACCTATTTTTTTTATTGTTAATTTCTCAGAAACCTTTATCCGCACCACACTATAAAAATATTTTTGAAAAATCGATTTATTGAGAAAATTTATGTTAAAATTTAGAAATATCCACTTTTGAAACGTCGCATAATAATATTTTTTTATACATCATATACAGGGTGTCTCAAATTTAAGGGCCAGCATTAATTCACGAAAACTATAACTACTACTAGCTGGTAACTTATTAGATATAGAAAAATTAATTAGCTGTTCCTATTTTACTAAAAAATCACGAGCAAAATCCAATGGTTATTGATTTTGCTCGCTATGTACTAAAAAAGATATCTCGCCGCAAATTCGGTACTACTACAATATGATTCGTCCATTCAACCAAATGATATTTAAATATATCTAACTTTCAGATATCTCGGTAATTTATTTATTAATTAATTAATTAATATAAAATTTAATATGATAACAGATAACTAACTTTATCCGTTTCTCAAATACAAATTATCTCCGTCGACTAAATCTACCGTGCAGGAGAAATGATAAGTATGAAATCGATATGGGTCAGCAGCGTAAATATCAAGTTTTAATTATTACTGCTCCTCAATTTGTTAAGCGTAGTGACCCTCGAAGATCTAGCTGACGATGGTCACTCTAATTTAACATCAACCTAATTTTATAGGTCCCAGTAGATTTCATTCGCTAAATGACGTCATACGGAATGGAATGATTTTTAGCCCGTATCCAGTCGACCTATACACTTTAAACCGCACTCGTTCTTTTCTACGCCATTATGCGCCGGAACATGCAGGCTTAAATCACTCGATTTGGAACAATGCCCCAGTTCGGATAAGCCACCTTGGGAGTTATAATTTTTTCCCACACTAAAACACCACCTGTGCCGTAAAACCTTTCGTGCAACCGCATATCTGCATGTGTTACAAAAAGGCATCGGCCGGAATATTTATGGCGCTTTAAAATTTAAATGTGCACATCAGTAGCGGTCCTAATTTGCAAATACATCGTTATCCGAACAGGCGGCGTCAATTATGTCGGATTTGGGAGAAAAATCGATTCCGCTGAAAACGGATTGTACCGCATATTCGAAGTGCATGTTTGTAAAACATTATTCACGATGATTTTATTTTCCGCGTCTTTCAGGGTAGGTTTTCATTAGATATATCAAACAAATATTTTGCTGTTATAAAAACTCCTATGATTGTGTCAAGGAATTTATCCTGATATTCAGTTGGACGTTCATATTTTACAGTTGCCTCATGTGTGGCACCAACTCCAAATTTAGAAGTCATGGTCATATGCGACAGATAGGCTGCTTATTTCCAAAATACTCCTCCGCCTTAAAGAAATCGGTTATTTTAAATTGGACAGAATATATTGGTAGAAAGCCAAAAACACACAACAACTGGCAACTACATAAATAATTCCGGTATAAATAATGTATAGGATTAACGAACCAAATAAATTGTACGACAATTGTCCCAGTATGGCTTGTTGTGCTATGGTCCATTACATACGAATTCAATTTTCTATTTAAAAGTCGATATCGTTTAGTTCGGGTCTATTTCGGGTTGTATATGTAGAAAGCAAAGTTCACGGTCGGATATACAATAAATACAAAAATTTGTCCAGAAGTGCCTTTTGAATGGCCCAGCTTTTTAAATGATTTAAGTCTAAAAACGTAATCAACAACAGAAAGTTGCCATACTTGAAATCATTATTTGTATAGAGAGTCACTGTTTATAAGATATTAATAAGTTACCCTTTCAGTTATTATTCGAAACCCTCAGAAAATTTTAGTGAATTTTTAGATTAATTTTGGAATCGAAAAGAAAAATTGACACTTTCTATAAATGGACATGTCATTTAGGATCCTATACTTGTTTTTCACGTTCCCTTTCTAGTACGTCCACATGTTTTAGTCAAAAAGCACGGACACGTATTTTACGATCCTCTACTTGTCTGTCATATTCAAATGCAAGAAATTATCCTTATAATACGAATTATATCAAGGAAAAATGAAGCGTACACGTATTTAACAATTCCACTCTTGTTTTTTTACGTACCCTTTTGCATGAGGTTCTCATGTTTAAAATTTGACTTTGTAACTTTTAATAAATTTACTTTTACCTTTGTTTTACATTTATATTTTAGATTAAATTCATTTCTTATCTGGTTTCTATTTAATTACCTTGCAATTTGGTTATCCGCTATTAATTAAATCTCTATTCTCTAAAATCTAGTCGTTCAAAAACAAATTTTGAACACAAGTTCTGCTCAAATTGGATTAATTAATTTTAAATTAATAAATTATCTTCTACGTAGTTCAGTTCCATCATTGTGGAAGACCATTGTATTCTGGATTGTCACAATGATTTCAAATTGCAACTGATTTAGTGCAGAACGAATTTTTATGCTAGAACACACTGATTATAGATTACGAACAATTTTAGGCATATCACAAGGAACATATTATCTTTATTCGATACAATTAACGACCGTAATTGATGTTTCGAATAAAACCGCTGATTTTTCAAAGCGAGATAAATTATCAAAGGATCCCTCACTAGGCAGAAAAAATCTTTGTACGTATCAGAAAAAAAAAACAACAACAAAGGAATCGGGGAAACTTCCGAAACGAGCATCGATGCGTCGACCATGCGTAATTTAATACAAGTCTAAAAGCATTTCGAAAAAGGAAATCCCGTTTGTTTTTGATAGGTTTTTAGGACCCTTTACGAGGCAGTCCTATCTAAATAATAAAGAAAATGATAGGTCGTTTGCATCTTGGGCTAGGATCGCTTACAGTGGCGCGCCATATTTAATCTCGGGTTACCAAAATATACGTGGAAAAAAAATTTCCTGCGATACGTCCCCATAATACCAGAAAAAAGTACGGGCACGTATATTCAAGTTTAAAAAGAGAAGTGAGATCATATTTTCCAGTAAGTCCCCATACATTGAAGTAAAAAAGTATGAATACGCAACATGTACTTGGATTTTTACATTTATATTTTCCAGTACGTCCCCATACTTGTAGGGAAAAGGTACGGGCAGGTATATTGAAGTTTGCTTCTGACGCCTCCTTAAATATTTGTGAAAAAAGTACGGGCACGTATATATAGGTTTTTATAAGAAAGAAGCGGGGTCGTGTTTACGATCCGATACTTGTTTTTGACATATCTTTACTTTTTGCAGTACATTCCTATAACATTCCTAAAACATCTACGGCCCCGTTGCTTAGTGTGAGTTTCCATTGTGCTAGTGCGCTGAGCACTCTTGCACTGTCTTGGTCCATGTTGTTTTCCGTTATTGGTGTTCGTGTCGTCTTGGTTCCTAGGATGTCATTGGATATGTCCTCGTTGTTGTTGGGTTCTTGATGCCGGTTAGTGAAGGAGCGAGT
Organism: Pissodes strobi; assembly: GCA_016904865.1. Taxonomy (NCBI): domain Eukaryota; kingdom Metazoa; phylum Arthropoda; class Insecta; order Coleoptera; family Curculionidae; genus Pissodes; species Pissodes strobi. The sequence continues at coordinate 62,411 of MU183383.1, read as the reverse complement.
GTTGTTTGATTTTGCGATTTTAAGCAGACAAGAGAATAACTGTAGACACCTAGGCGAGGCTGATCGCTTTGGAGTATGCAGATTTCTCCGCAAGTCCAAAACGATCACCCCAGGAAAGAACTGCACGTGATACGCAGGGTGTTACCCCCTGAGTCTACTTCTACGCATGGAGCCCATACGGCGAGCTACCCCGTGCAGTCCCTTAATGCCTGTACACCCCCGTTTTTAGGCGGGAACCCGGCCTAGGGCAACAGCGATGCTCTCGTCTCCAGCTGTTTTTGAATCATTCTAGTTTTGTTAGTGATATGTGTGATTTAAAATTTTTGAAAAAATTTTGAAAAATTTTGATTTAAAATTTTGAAAAAATTTTGAGTTTGAGATTTTTGATTTTTCGAAAAAGAACGAACCTTTTAGAAATTTTGAAAATTTTGAGTTTTTGAAAATTTTGAAAGTTTTTGGAAATTTTAAATTTTGAAGATAGAATGATATTGATATTATTTTTTTGGGTTTTTTCATTTTTTCTTTGTGTAATGTGAGTGTGATTTAGTGCTCTGGTGGGAGTAGTAAGCTTTTATGTACTGTTCTGTTTGGATGTGCTACTCTGCTGAATAGTGTTCGTATGATTGGGTTTGTGTGGTTGCGAACTTGTTCTAAGAATATTGTGTGTTTGCCTGCCAGATATGTGTTTATTGTGTCTACTTTGAGGTCGTTGTGAATGTCTGCATTGCGAACGTACCAAGGTGCGTTCACAATTTGTCTAAGTGTTTTGTTTTGGAATGTTTGAAGTTTTTTCTTGTTTGTTTTGCATGCATGTGTATATACTATGGCTCCATATAGAATTTTGGGCTTTATTATCTGATTATAGAGCATTAGTTTGTTCTTTAGTGACATTTTACTATTTCTGTTAATTAATGGATAGAAAGCTTGTTTGGCTGCAATGCCTTCGTTTACTTTTGCTTGAATGTGCTGTTGAAAAGTGAGTTTGCTATCTAGGGTTACCCCTAGATATTTAAGAGAGTTTGACCATCTTATTACTGAATTTTCGAGATTTAAATTTGGAATAGGTTTATTACGTTTTGTTGTTATGAGCAAGGCCTGTGTTTTACCTTCATTAATTTTAATATTCCAAGTTTCTGCCCATTCGTATATGGAGTCTAAGTGTTGTTGTATGTGATTTTTGAGTCTTGCGTGATTGTTGTTTGTTGAGAATATGCATGTGTCGTCTGCGTATATGGAGAGTTTAGTGTTTGGGTGTCTAGGTATGTCTGTTGTGTATAATGAGTATAGCGTAGGCGACAGAGGAGAGCCTTGGGGGACTCCTGCCTCTATGCGCCTTGTGGTGGATAGTGCTGTGTTTATTTGTGTAGTGAAGGATCTGTGTTTGAGGAATGAGGCTATGAGTTGAGTTAGTGGAGGTGGAAGATTGTGTAGTCTGTCTAGTTTGTGTATGAGTCCCTCATGCCATACTTTGTCAAAGGCTTTTTCGACGTCAAGGACTACAACTCCGGTCGATGCCCGTCTTTGCAGTCCTCTAGTCGCCTCCTCAACAAGCCTGGCAAGTTGGAGCTCGGTGTTGTGTTGTTTTCTGAACCCAAACTGTTCGTCTGGGATCAGATTGTTTTGTGATATGTGTGAGTTTAATCTCTCAAACATAACCTTCTCCGTCAGCTTGCTCAGCGATGAGAGCAAGCTGATAGGTCGCCAGTTTTGAGGAAAGATCAACTTTTTGTGAGGTTTAGGGATTAGTATTATTTTTGCTTTTTTCCAAGATTTTGGAAAGTGTTTTAGTGATAGTATTGTGTTTATTATGTAAGTGAATTTGAGTATGGCTGTTTGTGGTAAGTTTTTTAGTGCTCTGTTTGGTATGTTGTCGTAGCCGGGTGCTTTTTTCGGGTTTAATTGCGCAATAATTTGCGCAATTTCTGCGGTGTTTGTTGGTCGTGTTTCGTCGTCTTGGTGTTCGTTTTCGTAAGTTAGTATTTCTCTGTAGTTTCTCTCTATGGTTGCCTCGTGATCTATATCCTGGGCCCCATCGCCTAAGGTGAATTGCGATTCCAGTGAGTCTGCGAAGGCCTCAGCCTTCTCTTCGCTGGAATACACCATTCCTCTCAGTCCATGGATGTTAGGATATGTCACTTTGTTGCGACCTTGCATTGTTTTGGCGATTTTCCATAGAGAGTTGTTTTGTGGGTTGACTGTTGTGATGTATTCTGTCCATGCGTTGTTTTTGTGAGTTTTTACGTCTGTTTTGATTGTATTCGTGAGTCTGTTTGCTAGTGTGTTTAAGTCTAGATTGTTTGTTAGTTTGGCTCGTCGTTTTAGCCTGTTTCGGAGCCTTATGTTGTCTTTTATGTTTTGTGGAAGCGAGTATGGGTTGTTTTGATTTGTGTATACTGTTTTTGTGGCTGCGTTTATGGCTGCTTGTATCTCCTCAGTGAACCTAGCAACTTCGTTGTCTAGTTCCGCTTTGGAGGCGATGTATGGTAAGTTGTGCATGTTTTGTGTTAAGTGTTCTTTGAATATGTTCCAGTGTATGAATTGTTGTATGTTTGCTTGTTTGTGTTCGTGTATGTTGTTTATTGTGATGGCAATAGGTGGAATGATCTAATGAGGATAAATCCTCCAGATTGTCAATCACAACATTGTGTGCGATGTTTTGAGTGAGTACTATGTCTAGTATATCTGAGCGTTCGTGATGGAAGTGTGTGGGTTCAAGTGGTGCTTGTACTGAGAAGTGCAGTTCTTGCGAAGCTCTTAGCAATGCAGTGCCACCTGCATTGGTGGCCCTGCATCCCCAAGATCTATGTTTGCAGTTAAAATCTCCTGCTGCAAGAACTGGCAGTGTGTAGTTGAAGAGTTTTGTGGTTTCGTCTAGTGGTAAGTTGTGTTGTGGTGGTTTGTATACTGAATGAATGACAATGTCTCCGTCAGTTAGACTGACTTTGATGCTTGTCACCTCCAGTATGTCTGACTGTGGTGGTTGTATTGCGTCATGTGTAATGTTGTTTTTTACAAAAATGGCAGTGCCGCCCCCCATACGCTGTGCCCTGTCATTTCTGTAGATTGTGTAGTTTTTGATGTGTAATCTTGTTTGTGGGCGTAAGAATGTTTCCTGTACGAGTGCAATGTCTATGTTATTTTCAGTCAGGTAGTCAGCAAACTCGTGTCTTTTGGGGTAAAGAGAGTTCGCGTTCCAACTGACTAAAAATAGGTGCTTAGGTTTGTTATTAGCCATTGAGATTCGCAAATAGTCTCAATGTCGGATTTTTATTTATAATTTCTGAAATTTTATTCAGTTTTGTTACTATGTCTTGTTCAGACATAGTAAGAAGAGCAATTAATCCGTTTGCTTGCGGCATTGCACTCGTTTGGGAGTTTGTGTTTATGTTTTTGTTTGTGGGTGTTGTTTGTGTAGGTTTTGGAGCTTGTTGTTGTGGTTGTTGTTGTTGTTGTTGTGGTGGTTTAGTGACTTGTGCAAATGTTATGTTTGTGTTCACTGGCCGTGTTTGTGGTAGAGGTTTCTTGAAGTTAGGGTTTTTGGTGCATTGTGAGTAATTAGCTGGGTGTTCCCCCCCGCAGTTGCAACACTTTGCTGGGGTATCGGTGGTTTTAGTGCACTCTTTATAAAAGTGCGGACCTGCGCACCTATGGCACACAGGTTTGGCGTAGCAGTTTGAGATGGTGTGCCCAAACTGCTGGCATTTGTGACATTGGGTTTGAATTTTGTTAATGCTTCCTCTCTGAAGCTCTACACTGACTGGCATGTAATTGATCCTGTCTTCTTCCAGAATTTTGATATCGGACTGAGGAAGAAGTACTTTGACTGAATTAGTAAGAAACTGACGTCTCCTACCGACCTTCAGCCAGTAAATCTCCTTGGGGGAATAGCCCCTGTCCTCTAGGTCGTGTTTGATGTCCTCAATGTTCATTTTGTTATCTAGGCCCTTGATGATGACATTTAAGAGCCTATCTTCCGGGAGGAAGTAGGAATGTTATGGGAACTTTTTGCCTTGCAAATATCTTGTGATGCCTCTATGGTCTCCAGGAGTATTTGGGGTCAATTGAATGCCTAGTTTTGATTTTTTAACACTTCCGAAACCAAGTTTCAGAATTGTTAAATCTTGGAAAATTACTTTCCAGTGCTCAGGGCATCTGATGATGATGGGCACCACATCTGATTTTTTGGGGGCTGATTGGGCACTTGGGGTTGGTTGGGGGGTTTTGATTTGTGGCTGAGATTGGGCCGAAGTACTGGCCTCTGCGTGCTTTTTCATCGAAGCAGCTAATATCGGTTTGACGGTGGCTGGAAAGTTATTGGGAGGGATTGTGTCCCTCTTTGATTTTTTCAGAGGTGGGAATTCCTCTGATTTGGGTATTCTGGAAGGTTTTTCAGAGTCTGAAGAGACTTCCATCTCTTCGTCCTCCTTGGTTTCAACTGCGGGGGGTTGCACTATGTTTTGTGTACTGTTTAGTTGTGTGTGTGTGTCTGTGTCGGTGATTTGCGGCACATTGAAATGGTTCGTCATGTTTTTCATATCTGTAGAGAGTTCATTAATTTTAGCTAGAAGTTGTGCAATTTGCGCACTCTGTTCGTAAATTAGTTTATGACTTTTGTCCGAATCTTGTCTTAATTTATTTATGGTTTTTCTGAGCTCGAGGTTTTCTGCCTCGAGTTTTTTGATAAGGGACGATTCCATTTTAATGTGTGTCTTGTGTTGTTGTATAGTGTTTGATGTGAGTTTTAGCTTACTTGAATGCACTTTGTGAACTGGAGATTTGTCGCGCTCTTTCCTCACTGCTCCGGTCATCGCCTCTTCCGGCGGAATTTTCGTAGTGCAGGCTTCCCTGCTGCCTGAGTTTTCTGCTTCCTTCGTTGTTGTGGTGTGTTGTTCTGCTGCTGTGTTCACAAAGTGACGAGATACATGCACTCTAGGTACGATCGTGCCGTCACTCTGTGTTGCGCTTGTTGCGCTAACGTCAAACGAATTTATTTACGCCAGCGTGAGCCAACGTCAAACGATTTTTGGTAGCATACACTACACTGAAAAGTATAGTGCTGCCTATTGTGCCGTTAGCGATTATTACCTCACTTCACTTTTTGACTTGTTTTCACAGAGCGGATGGGTAAACGTGTTGCCAGCGCGGCCGAAGCAACAGAACTAATCTCTACGGCCCCGTATTTTACGTTTTCATACTTGTTTTTCACATCTCTTTACTCTTTCCTTTTCCAGTACGTTCCATCCTTTCGAATAAAAAAGTATAGGCACGTATCGAATAATAAATTTTGACTCAGATGCTTGCAAAGAAAACTACGGGCACGTATATCCATGGTTTCAAATAAAGTATGGGCATGTTAATTTTGTACGCTATTCCATTACGCTCCTATACTTGTGGGGAAAAAGACAGGCACGTATATATATATTTTTTTTTAAACAAGGTGGTAACGTATTTTACAATCCAAAGTACGGAGACGTATTTTACGTTTTTGTACTTATTTTCTCATCCCCTTACTTTTTCCCTTTCCAATACGTACCCATTCTTTAGAG
>MU183383.1:46217-56855 GCA_016904865.1 Pissodes strobi | reverse complement strand
TTCTCATTAAGAGTTTCTTGCATCATGCTGGTCAGTTGAAGCAGTGCTCTGTGGACCTGTCCGTTCTGCATGCATGCTGCTTGCATTCAGCGGCCACGTTTCTAAGGTAGTGGAACTGATGTAATAATTGTCTACTGCCTTCTACATCGTCTTGAGTAAGAATGACTTGAGACTGATTGGTCTAAAGGATTTCGGGTCTATCCCATCCATGTTCCCTATCTTCGGGATGAAGATGACTTCCCTTAGATTTAGGTTGTTCGATATTCAAACTAATCGTGGCGGCATGATAATCATATCAGGAAAAGGCAATATTAGCCATTAGATTTGAGGAACATAGGTAATATATTAGGTTAATTAGAACTCCCCAAAATTATCTGGTAATTTACTTGATCACTGTTGTAATTAATTGTGTGACTGGAAGTAGCTAGTAGTTTAGGAATTTCCACTAATATACAGCTTAAGTGACCTGGTGATCTACAACCATTTTGAGCTGAAATTTTCGACATATGTTTATTACCGTTTTATGTAAAGTCCATAAGGGATCTCTTAAAAAGAATATTCCCTTCCGGGGGATATATTTTTGACCGAGGGATATAAAAATGACTCTCCCTAAAACTTTATTTTGTGTTGAACATTTCATGATTTGTTACATTTTCTATTTCTATTTGTCATAGTTTTTCACAAAATCGTAACCCATTAAATTTTTCATATTTGGATACAAGATCCAAAGCTTTTACCTCCCCTGAATAAATAATTATTACCAACCGCCACTGCAAATAGCGTCATTGTTCTAAATCACTTTCTACGTTCGTATAAAACCATACGGCTTAATTTATTTTACGATCATGGCCAAGATGCAGTTTTGCTAAATTAACCATATCACTGCTCCTTTTATTCTGCCCATGACGTAAAAACTACGGTTAATCCAAGACTGAACGAATTAAGAGAATTTTTATTAGTTAATTTTACTGTCGTGGAAAATTATGCCTCTAAAAATATGCAGCTTTGAAGCGTTTTATGTAAAAATTTACCGTCTCCGAGTTATATTAAGTTTAGGATTACTAACTGATTATTCCGGTTTATGGCATAGTAAAAGTAAGATTATGTTAATTTAATTTATTTTTATATTCATTGTGATTCAAAGCTTTATCTCGAAAGGAATTATAATAATAATAATAATAACAAATAAAGAAATTAATATGAAATAAGCTTTAGCGTAAAGCTTCTTACAACGGGTAAACGACTCATTCTTATCTGACAACCATTTTCCTTTTCCGTTTTAGTCAGTGTTAAATAAAGATAGCATCTTATTACAACAAGAAGTAAACATTAGAAAAGTAAAGGGTGTAGATTTTTCCATGAAAATGTAAGCAAAAGGAGCTTCAGGAATTTTGAAATTGCACCATAATAAAAAAGAAAAAAGGAGCCAAATGATATTAATCCTTAATAATAACTGCTCAATGTCATATTCATTTGAGTGCATCCAAAAACCGATGTCCTCAACTACAGCTGCCGTTTAATTTTGTACCAATTTGCCCATCAGTCGTCATATAGTTACAATTATTATGTATTTTATTGCCGGGCCACTAAATTAATTTGAAATGTCGCCCGGCGGGGCCACTTGTGTATTTATGCTTCGCTAAGCCGCAATAATGCTTCAGTTTAATATTGACAAACATTGCGAGCATCGTCCATTTTATCTGGTTTATGCGAGTATCCATGAGTTATTTCTGTTTATGCCGGTATTTTTTCATCAGAATCGTGTTGACATTCAAAAATATTGGATGTGGCACGTTTAATAATGTTTTAGACCTAGAGCTATTCAACACGAAATGCAAACAGAACGCTGAAATAACGCAATTCCAAATTAAAATTTTCAACTCCTTTTTTAGAGCTTCAACCTGAAAGTCAGACTTCATCCCACGAGTGAAGACCTTAAAGAATGTACAAATCCTAATGCAGAATGTGAAATGTTTGAACTGGAGCCAACGAGTATATCTCACATCGTCTCATCTTCATCTTCGTCCTTCATCATCATTCTCCACACAAGAACCGCCCGCTCTGAGTCATGTCTATGGATCTATTTCATGGATTCTACGATTCAATTTCCAGTCATCCTCACGTCTGTTTGCGTATCGCATAGTTTTACCTTTCTTTAAACTTTGTAATATGTCATCATTGTTTATCTCCTTGGCATAACTTACAGATTTTCCAGTCTAATAATTTGTATTAATTCTTCTACTATTGATTATTTCTTCAGATAAATCTTCTTTGGGTTCCTCTGAGTTAGTTGCGTTTTCATCTTCATCCTTGTCAATTCTCATCCTCATCTCTGCATCTTCCACACAAGAACCGCCCGCTCTGGCATAACTTATAGATTTTTTAGTCTTTTAATTGGTCTAATATTGACTATTTCCTCAGCTAAATCTTCTTTAGGTTCCTCCTTTGATATCCTCTGATTTGGTAAGAGAGTTTGGCGGGTTGCTGTCATATGATGCTGACAACAATCGCCTTTTTCTATCACTAGAGAGTGAGCGTAAATAAAACTACCGCGATTATATGCGAACAGAAAACAAACTATATTCCTTTCGTTATACTTAGATCTAAAAGAATGACACTAGGTTGTTTTTAGAAACGAATGCCTGACTGAGAGAGCGGACTCAAAAGATATGTCTGTATGATCTGTCTGGATGATCTAACTCTCTCAGTCGAATCTTGTCCCTTCGTCGGCTCGTTTTTCCATCTCTTCATCCGGATATCTTTGCCGTTTTGTTCGAGGTACCTTCGGAGCTACCTATACTTGGGTTTTTCCTGATTGGATTTTATGATGGAAAAGTTTGAATATATCTTACCTTTATGACGGTCGAGGTTTATGAGCTTCAGGCTAGCCGATATGAGATTAATATTTTACAAGGAGGGTTTTCTAGGGCTAATGCATATTTACAATGTCGGCGTTATTGAGGGAAAAACCTAAAAATCTAATATAATAAAAACTACCTAGGCAGGCAAAATCTATACAGGATGATATGTACAAAAATGGTGCAGACTAATTTCTAATGTTATATACAAGGCAAGTGTGGGAGACGTAAAGCCGCCACAGCACCCCCCTGCCAGTGATTTAGAATCACGAAAACCCAGGCTGGAAGCGCTCGGGAAAGCGGACATGTCTGCCGGATCTGGTTTGCCGCTGCGGTAGGTGGCGAATCGTCTCTGCAGGAGCATTGATTCCTGCCTGTTGTGGTTGCGGTTGCGGTTGTGGCTGCGGTTGTGGCTGCGGTTGTGGAGCTGCAGCTTATCGGACTGGTGGTTGCTGTAAGTCGTAACTATCGTCTATGTCCTGGGGGATTGGTACGTCGACCGGGTCCTTGTCCAGGATATAGGCTGGCTTGAGTCGGTCGATGGTGACGGTGACCTCGCGTCCTCTCACGTCGATGACGAACGTCTTTTCGTCTCGGCTTATCACGGGAAATGGACCATCATAGGGTTGTTGTAGTGGCTTCTTCTGGGCGTCGTGGCGGACAAAGACGTGAGTGGCTGTGTTATGGTCCCTAAAAATGAAAATATTCCTCCTGCGGTCATGGTTACTACCATTGCCTCGCTGAAGCGTTGCCAATGCTCCTTGATGAAGGTAGATGAACCATCATCCATAGCGTCTGATAATCGGGACGTCAGGAATTCGCCAGGTAGGCGGATGGGTTGTCCGTACACCATCTCTGCAGCGGTTGCATCGAGATCTTCCTTCCAGGCCATTCGAACGCCTAGCATGACCGTCGGTAGGCCCTCGGTCCAACGAGTCTGGTGGCATCTTAAAGCTGCTTTCAGTTGGCAGTGTAATCTCTCGACCATCCCATTGGCTGCAGGATGGTAGGCTGTGGTGCGGATCTGGGTGGTTCCTATCAAGTTGGTGAGGTGCCTGAATAGATGCGACTCGAACTGGCGGCCTTGGTCGGTGGTGACTCGCAATGGAACGCCAAACCTGGATATCCAAACCTCATAGAATGCCCGTGCGATGGTGATTGCTTCCTGGTCTTGCAATGGTACTGCTTCCGGCCACCTGGAAAATCTGTCTATCATGGTGAGACAGTACCGGTATCCCTCACATAGCGGCATCACCACTATGTCTAGGTGGACGTGGTCAAAGCGGCCAGACGGTGGTGCATATGTTCCCACGGGGCTTTTTACGTGACGCGAGATCTTGGAACGCTGGCATTCCAGACAGGTTTGCATCCACTTCCTGTAGTCCTTCTTGATGGAGGGTCACACGTACTGTTGCGTTACCAGTTTGACTGAGGCTTTTACGCCAGGATGGCTTAGGCGATGTACGCTATCGAACGCTGTTCTCTTGAAGGGTGTCGTGATGAAGGGTCTAGCGGTAGGTGTCGAAACGTCACACCAGAGGGTGCAGGTGCTGCCAGGAACTGCAATCTGTTTCAGGTTTAGTCCTGTTGAACGGTCTTGTCGTAGTCTGGCCAACTCTCCGTCGGTGCGCTGCGATGTTGCTAGGGCCTCATAGTTGATTGACGCATGGATCTCCTCGATTCTCGAGAGTGCGTCGGCGACTACGTTGTCGCTGCCAGCAATGTGTCGAACATCGGTTGTGAACTGGCTGATGAAGTCCAGGTGTCGGAACTGTCGAGGCGATATCTGTGACGTCTTCTGGTGGAAGGCGTACGTCAATGGCTTGTGGTCTATAAAGATGACGAATTTTCTTGCCTCTACCATATGCCTGAAATGCTTCACAGACAGGTATATAGCAAGAAGTTCACGGTCATAGGCACCATACTTGCATTCGGTAGGGCTGAGTTTCTTGGAAAAGAATGTTAATGGTCGCCATTGTCCTTCTGCCCACTATTGGAGGGCGGCGCCGACTGCGAAATCTGAGGCGTCGCAGAAAATAGCGAGCTGTGCATCAATTTCTGGGTATGACAGCAGCGTCGCTTGAGCCAACGCTTCCTTGCAGGCCTCGAACGAGGCGGTGGCTTCCGGAGTCCAGAGTAGTGGTGCCTTCCCCTTGACCTTGTCTTTGAGAAGGTTGTTCAGCGGGGCTTGGGTCATTGCTGCCTTGGGAATGAACCTTCTGCAGAAATTTAGCATCCCCAAGAATCGGCGGAGCTGCTTGGCCGTGTCAGGCTTCGAATAGGCCCGGATTGCTTCGATCTTCTCTGGTAGGGGTCGTGTGCCACCACTGGAGACGAGATATCCCAAGAATTTCACCTCTGGTTTTCCTAAGACGCACTTGCTGGGGTTTAGGATGATACCATACTCCTTGAGTCTCCGGAAAAGTACCTCCAGGTGCTGAAGGTGCTCTTGGACTGACGTTGAGGCGACGAGGATATCATCGATGTAAGTGTAGCAGAAATCCAGCCCTCGGGTAACCTCGTCCATGAAGCGTTGAAATGTTTGTGCTGCGTTCCTGAGTCCAAATGTCATGAACGGAAACTCAAACAGACTGAATGGCGTGGTAATGGCGGTTTTCGGGATGTCCTCTTCAGCAACTGGAATCTGGTTAAAGGCGCGTATTAGGTCTATGGTAGGAAAAATGGATTTACCTTGCAGCTCTTGAGCGAAGTCCTGGATATGGCGGACGCCATACTGGTCGGGACAGGTACGGCTATTCAGGGCTCTGTAATCCCCACATGGTCTCCATTCGTCGTCATTCTTTGGAACTAGGTGTAGTGGTGCGGACCAGGGGCTCTTGGATGAACGTGCAAGGCCTAGTTTGAGCATGGCGTCGAATTCTGCTTTGGCTGCTTTGAGTTTGTCGGGTGCCAGGCGTCGCGGTTTCTGCGCAACCGGTAGACCGGGTGTGGTGAGGATGTGGTGCTTGGTTTCATGCTGAATTCCACTGAGTGCGCCGTCTGCTCGTGTGATTTCTGGATTTTTTTCCAGGACCGTATGGAAGAGTGATGTGCCACTGATAACTTTGATTGTCTGGGCTCCATACTCAGTCACCTCGCCTCGTGAAGTAAGCTGTGTCGTGGAGTCCAGGAGTTTGCCTCTCTGCAAGTCTGGAAGTAGCCCATAGTGTGCTAGGAAGTCTGCTCCTAGGATGAGCTTGGAGACGTCGGCGATGACAAACCTCCATGGGAAATCGCGGCTATAGGCGATCCATTTGCAGCTGAGAGTTCATAGGCGAACTTGGTTTGTTTACCATGCACTTGGTGTCGCGGGAAAACGCTGAGGTCGGCGCCAGTGTCAATCAGGAATTGGATTTGGGTTAGTTTGGGTTAATCAATCAGGAATTGGATTTGGGTTTTGCGGTCGCAAACAAACAAGCGGGGCGAGTTGTTGCGGCGAGTATCATTAGCCGCTTCTAATGACCGGCGTTGTCGTTTCCCTGGGTTAGTTTGGGTTAAGGCGATTCTCTGGGCGCGAATGGAGATCTCGGACGCGATTGCGATCGCGGACAGAACAGTGAACGCGGGCTATGGTCTCCTCTAGTTGCGCTTATGCCCTGCATCAGGCCTGCAAGCTCTCCTTTTACGTCGGAAAGCTGTAAAGTTAGCTGCTGTATAAGCGTATGGAGGCTGGTTTCCTGTACCGTAGTGGAAGTAACTGCGGCTACGGCCGGTTTTGTTGGCAAAGCTGTGGAGATGTTGTCCACCAAGTCAGCAGCTTCACTCAGAGGTTGTTGTGTAAGCGTAGCTAAAATCGGCTGTATATCGTCTGGTAGGCGTCTTACCCAAATGCTTCTCAGCAAGGGCTCTGGCACAATTGATCCTGCTAGTGCCTGTAGCTGTCGGAGGAATTGCGAGGGTTTGTCGTCGCCCATGGTTTCAGTCTCTAAAAGCTGCCTGATTTTCTGCTCTTGGCTGATGCTTAACCGTTTAATGAGTTGTCGTTTGAGTTCATCATATGAGTCGTTGTTTACTGGCCGGGTCACTACGTCGCGGACTTCCTTGATATACCGCGGAGGCAATTTTGCGAGAATCTCTAGATATCGCTGCTGCATATCCGTGATGTTTGCCCGATGAAAACACGCTTCGACGATCACGAACCATAATTCGGGGTCCGTCGGGTCAAGATCCGGGAGTTGCGGCTCGGAATTTGTCGCGATCCGGACTAAGGCGTCACTAGCCAGGCATTTTAAGCGAGAGAAGAAAAAAAAATTGTATGCTTAAAATATGTCTAGAGTTTCACAAAAAAAAATCACTTTGAGCGCGGAAATAGTCAGAAAAATCACAAAAAGTCAATGTTATTTACAAAAGTACTTACACGTATCTTCAATGTTCTTATTGCATGGCACTATACACTGTTTACACTCACGATCAGATCACGTCGGGGTCACCACTTTGGCGGGTTGCTGTCGTATGATGCTGACAACAATCGCCTTTTTCTATCACTGGAGAGTGAGCATAAATAAAACTACCGAGATTATATGCGAACAGAAAACAAACTATATTCCTGTCGTTATGCTTAGATCTAAAAGAATTACACTACGTTGTTTTTAGAAACGAATGCCTGACTGAGAGAGCGGACTAAAAAGAAATGTCTGTATGATCTGTCTAGATGAACTAACTCTCTCAGTCGAATCTTGTCCCTTCGTCGGCTCGTTTTTCCCTTTCTTCATCCGGATCTCTTTGCCGTTTTGTTCGAGGTACCTTCGGTGTTACCTATACTTGGGTTTTTCCTGATTGGATTTTATGACGGAAAAGTTTGAATATATTTTACCTTTATGACGGTCGAGGTTTATGAGCTTCAGACTAGCCAATATGGGATTAATATTTTACAAGGAGGGTTTTCTAGGGCTAATGCATATTTACAATGTCGGCGTTATTGAGGGAAAAACCTAAAAATCTAATATAATAAAAACTACCTAAGGCAAAATCTATACAGGGTGATATGTACAAAAATGGTGCATACAGACTAATTTCTAATGTTATATACAAGGCAAGTGTGGGAGACGTAAAGCCGCCACAAGAGGTTATCTTTATTTTAAAAGGAGTATGGCGATATTTTGTCGAGAAAGCTGAAGCATTTTCATCTTCGTCCTTGTCGATTATCATCCTCATCATCATCCTCCATACAAGAACCGCCGGCTTAGAGCCATGACTCTGGTCTTATTTCATGGTGTCCATAGTACTCTACGACTCAGTCCCTTAAGAGAATTGTTACAGTCATTCTTACTTCTTTTTGTGTGTATCGATATAGTTCAACCTTTCTTCAGATTGTCCAATAAGTAATCATCTCCGGAGCATAACTTATAGATTTTCCAGTCTAATAATGTGGCTTAATTCGTCTACTATTGATTATTTCTTCAGCTAAATCTTCTTGGGGCTCCTTTGAGTTAGTTAGGGAGGTTATCTTTATTTTAAAAGGAGTATAGCGATATTTTGTCACAAAAGCTGAAGTATTTGGTCTTTTGACATTATATGACTGATTTCCTCTTCCATGTTCCAGCTTCCCTTCAAAAATTTCCTTCCCCAAATCTATACTTTCTTCTAGTATCCTTATCTTTGGTTGGTTGAATCCACTTTGCGTGGTATCAAGTACCATCTAGCCTCTATGATTATTATATAGATCTATGAGTGGTTAGGCCTTCCAGAAATATATTTTTGGAGGTTGAGAAGGGAAATATGTTGATCATCAGAAATTAATATACTTAAAGAAGGAATTGGCTTTGGTGGGGTTTAATTTCATTTTAGAGATAAATTCGTTAATAAGGCCATGGTGACTTCTAACAACTTCCTAGTATTTGCAACACAAGTGATTTGTTTCGATTGCAAAGGGAACCTAATCGGCTGTGCATGTTGGAGGAGATTCTTCCTCCAGAAGGAAGAAATGACTTAATTGAGAATGCTTTCCAGGTCGCCTTGTATCTATTGTAGAGAAAGAAAGTGAGAGTGGAGACGTGATACAGATTCTAAAAAAGACGTTAATTCACGTAAAATTTAGTAGCGCGTAAGTTAGCGCATAAATGAAAGAGAGTTATTTCGGAATTAGCAGTTGTTGTTTCCTATAGAGAAGATGTGCCCAAATCCCCATAGGGAATTTAATTCGTGTGTTGATAACAACTGAATTTCTGTGAGCAAAGATCATTGAAGTGGGGTATAATTTCTATTGGTCTCTTGAAGCTTGAGGCAAATGGGAGGTCCTGAATCCGTGATTGATATTTTTGGAAATAGAGAAGTTTTGGAAGCAGAATGTTCAGAGTTCACCGTTCTAAAGTTTGACGAATTCTAGTATGCTGGTGTTGTTTGCGTAAGGGAAAGAGAAATTTAATGGATGATCAGAAATGAAGGGACTGGAGAGGTAATAAGACCGATGAATTTATTAAGGAGGACTATAAACAAATATGGTCTAAGGCCTTAATTAATGAAGCTCTGGCCGAATTGTAAAGAAAACTTCTATAGTTGAGCTTGATGACATTTTACAAGAGCAAGGAAAGTTAGGGTCTGTTGCCGCGGTGGGAAAGGCGGTGAAAAATAAGCTCTATTACCTCAAAATTCTCTTGCATAGGAATAACGAAGTCGTTTATGTCCAGCCATTCTACACCTGCAACCTAATGAATTGTATATCAGAGCTCGTAAATAGAGAAAAAAATATCGCTCATAAAAGGACTATAATGTAATTGAAACTGGTCTTCTGTCCGTAAAACACACACATTGTAGGAAACACTTACAAATACGCAAGCCATAACAGTAAAGTGCCGCCATATTGAGCTTTAACAGGGCATAAATTCTGGAAAGCGCTCCACCCGACAACATTTCAAATTAATTCATCCAAGAGACAATTAACTGGATAACTACTGCTGCCGGCATTAATAAGCTGAAATGATGCTGTTGCGGTTTTGGTTATTCGAGGGAGGCAATTTTTTTTAGACGAATTATTAATGATGTATGTAGTAAATCCTCTGCCAATGAAAATAATACTAAATATGGAATATCAACGTACTTTAAATTCGGGAAAGTTCTCATCTTCTTTCACAACACTTAAAATCCTGTCCATGGCAGGGTTGCCTTTTCTACTTACGATACTTTACACATCTTCATCAAAATGTAGTGGTTTCCTCCCTTCAGTCAAATGATCCTTTTATATTACGAAAGGAAGATAATTGGTAGCGCCTCTATGCAGTATATTTGAGGTTGTGTGCTGTCAAACATTTCCCAATAGACTATGGGGTGTTTCATTAAAAAATACATTTTTGTTTCTTGTGGTTTCTGATACGCCATGTATAATATTTTATATGCATCCAGTTCCCTAGAACAGTGAGGTTGGTTAGTTATCAGACACTACTCAAACCAAATACGAAAATTCAAGGTGTTAAGCTGAATTTGAGACGTTTGGTATCAGCGTAATATACAGGGAGCACATTTTCAACTTGTATAGAAGGAGCCAGTATTATTAGTAGGCAATTATTTTACCCCCCTACTCCCCCTTCAGAGAAAAAACAGGGAATCTTAAAATCCAAATAATGAAAAGCAAGAAATAAATAGCAAACACAAAGCAAATCCCTCTCTTTGATGTCACTTTTGCTTTTCTCGTGGATCACTGTCGTCCCAAGCTCCAGGGCCGTTTTATGCCGTGGCTTTTCTTGTCAAATTAATCAATGTTTAATAAGTTGGACCGTTGACGTTCGGCTTACTTACGAGTTTCCACCGTGCTATTTATAGAAATCATTTTTGTTATCATATTTTT
>MU183383.1:0-42771 GCA_016904865.1 Pissodes strobi | reverse complement strand
TCAAACTTGCGACAGGGTGATATTTGTTTAGTAGCTTATGCTTTTTAGTAGATTTTAATACTCGTTGTAAGAGGATATTTTACTTATGAAATTATTGCGTCCACTCTGTACACAAATAAATGGTTTTTGCACCTGCTTTGTGCGGTATGATTGAGGCTGTGTGCTGTCAACATTTCCGAATAGAACAGAATTTCATGCTAATTGCGACAATTCTATCAATTTATATTAATCGAATAGACTCTGTAGACAACATACTTTAAGTGCCATAAAACGCTTCTGGAAATGTCACGGATAAACCCGAAGGACGTTGCGAGCTATAAAATGGAATTTTAAGTGAAACATAAAAAAGTCGGGCAAAATCCAATTTAGACGGTAATATCGGACATTTTATGCTTGGCCCATCCTGAGAGGCATAGATTGACCCGGGCAATAAAATGGTAATATGTGTTAAAACGTACCAATATAACTTTATATTTCGAAAGGGAATTTCGAAAATTGTAGTTTTTTTCGAATGAATTGTGATGAAACGTCGGCCTTTATACAATGAGGGTAAGACGAAGCGAAATAGTGGGCTGATGTTTTACGTGGCGCTATCTGGCAGACAGCAGCCAAAAAAATGTACTCTGAGTAAAAGTGGCTTCAATTTAATCATCTGTACCTTTTTCTTGCCTCGATAGGGCAGTGCATTAATAATACTATTTGTTGCTACGACCACACTAAAATTAATCCATAACAGATGATAAATGTGGTTCGTGGCTTCGTGGGACTAGATCGATACCATATGTGGGTGTGGAGATGGTGAACATCTTAACCCAAAGTAACTTCACCATTCATAAGTAAAAGGTCTGTATCAATTTTCAAACTAAAAGCATTAACTTATTTTTGATTTACACATGACAATGTATTTGAAATAATTTTAAATAATACAAATCATGTACGCCACTGATGTTTTATAATTTTATTGGGACATCCTTAAGCGCTAATCAAAACTGAAAAAAAGTTGTTTCTAGAGATTTTTCACTGAAACGAGCCGTTTTCGAGAAATCAAATATTTTTCGGTCTCATGTATATCTAATACTTACAGGTTGTCAAACATAATTAAGCAAATTGGCAAAATCTATTATATCTTCTATAATCAAAACCAGGCATTTTTAGAGCAAAATTTATATATTATGTTTCATATAAATATTTGCTTAATTTTGTGCGAAGTAATCGCAACGTTCTGTTTATTAGTCAGAGTGTTTTATATATCCTTGCGAGCGGATTCAAGGGTAATAAGGCACTTAGTAGGCGACAATTTGGTGGGTTCCCCTTCGCGTTTTCAAAAATCGTGTAACAAAGATGATCCAAAAAACATTTAGTAAATTACCATAAACCTGATATTTATAGCCCTCCAGCCATATCAAAATTATATACATGTAAAATATTGGTTTGTACTTTATATAAGTACATAACATGTACAAAAATTATGCAGTATGGAATGACATTGCAAATTTATTATACCTTGTATACTTGAAACCCGTCATTTTCATTGGACCACCATGTATACACCATTATATTTCATATGGATTTTCAAGGAAAATCTAATCCTTAAGAAAAGGGAAGTTCAACTGTAAAACTTTGTGCTGTTATATATGCTTTACATCAAGTTGAGAGGTGAAATAAAGTATTTCACATAAAAAAGAAACAAGTCAAATTTCGCCCTTATAACTTTCAAGAAACTACGTGAAGCAGTTGAAAACTCCGCTGTGCTGTTTTCAAATTTGGAATAGTTAATTGTAGTGGTTTGAATGTTATGAAAAGATTTCCGGTTACATGAATTTCGAATAAAATATATGCCATTATGCAAGGGCATTAATATGCTTGAAACTACGTCAACGAGAGACAACAGAACTTAACATTTACTGCAACAGTTATTAACGCTGCAAATACCTATACAAATTTGAACATAACAGGAACAGACGGAATTTCAGGATATATTAATGCGACCTTTCAACATAATAGAGAAAGAGGCAAGTAAGTTTAACTGGAAACTATTGCACTGCTTATAGATGACAGAGTCTAGGAAATACATCTCCTCAAGTAGTGTATACGTAATAAGTAATTTTGTATGCACACAAATTGGAGGAAAATACTTACACGAACTAAGAGCGACGTGTCTCAAATATTTACAGAAATATTTTGACCATGTAGAACATATGCCTACATTTTACGTGCGAGCAGGCTCTATCCATTTATCACACTTAAGGATAAAATGAACTGTCGTACAACTTTATAACACAGTTTTATTGAACCAGTTTATTATGACAGTATAAAATTTCTTTTATTGCTATCTAAATTGGTTATGTTATATTCCGCCGGTTCTTTTTTACAGCTTCCTAAAACTTGGCAAGTCCTAAAACATTTCTACCCAATTTCTTTTTTTTATTTGAAATAAGTTTAGCATCAAACTTCTAGTGTAATAAATTACCTTAACACGCATTTAATTGGATGCGTATATTATAGTACTAAGCACGTTTCCACTGTTGTTTTAGTATATAATTTCGTCGCATACTAATCTTAGTCCCAACCGTTCAGTATTATTAATTAATATATTACTGTTGTGCAAAATATAGAACTCTTCATCATTTTTAAAAAGGAGTTAAGTAGCTTATATTTGATCAAATGTAATAAGGCAGTCAATAATAAACTGATTCCTTATTACACTGATGTGGACTGTATTTTGCAAGTCGAAATGATCAGCTTAATTTCATATTTTACGCAGCACCATCAAGTCTAATAGCCAAATAACGCCGTACTATTATAGAAGAAGAACATGTTGTGCTAAACCGAAAGCTATTTGTTTAATTTTGCGTAAAGATTGATACATACCCTTGCGAGCGGTTCCAAGGATAAAGTAAGAAGGGAGCCTTAAGTAGGCGGTAAAATATAATAACTTGATGGGTTCGCCTTCGCGTTTTCAAAGAATGTGTATTTTTGCAAAGATGATCCTAAAGACTTAAAGACATTTAGGAAATTACAATAAACCTGATAGACCCTTTAGGTAAATTTATATAAGCATGTAAATTGTTCTTTATATATAATATGTACAAGAATCATGAGGTGCAAATATGGAAAATGAGAATGAATATAGTCTACCTGTACAACAGTCCAATGAGATAAGAGGGAATATAATATCGTGTACAAAATCAATATAAACATACTGTCACGAGTAATTTAGGGGTAGCGCGTT
The DNA here is from genome assembly GCA_016904865.1 of Pissodes strobi. Taxonomy (NCBI): domain Eukaryota; kingdom Metazoa; phylum Arthropoda; class Insecta; order Coleoptera; family Curculionidae; genus Pissodes; species Pissodes strobi. The sequence continues at coordinate 39,539 of MU183383.1, read as the reverse complement.
TATTTAAAGAATAACTTCTCAGAGAAGAGCCTCGTCGCGATTAGTACAATGACGGGGTCTCAATGCTTCCTTTAATCTACCACTGAATGTTCTACTCGTGAGGACACGCCTTGTTTGGCGTGCCGGGGGGTAACTGAGGTAGACCGGGTTCGCGTCACGTGGGGTAAGAAGAGATGATAAAGTAAGCACGTTTAGTTTATAACAATAACAATGTATTAACGATAGAACTTTAACAACAATTATTGGTCAGAGAAAATGAGATTCTATTATACCCGATTACTACGGTGCGCATGTTTTCTCGATTTGAGGTACTGTTCATAGGTCTTTGTTTACTGTCTTATAATTTATAGTTTTTCTTAAGAGCTGGGTTTTATTTAAGAGCACTAAGAGCTTTCACTAAACTTTTTAACTGACTATTTAGACACTTGTCTTTCTGAACACTCTGACAAACTTCTTGTCAAGACTTTACTATGGAGGTTGTGCAACCCCTGGTCCTAGCAGTCGTCAAATGGCTAACCGGTACCAGGTTGGGTAGGAAAGGAATGGAACCTAAAGCAGTCGTATGACTAACTCTAGGAGCGGATAGAACCCAGAAGGCAGTCGTCAAGTGACTAACCTTGGGAGCTGTAGGTGAGATCAATGTCTGCCGAACTGAGGATTCGGTAGCGTATTTATATAAAACAAAGTGATGATCATTGCATGCATAAGGTTCAAAGTCGCTCCCGTTGATTGCTCGCGTTGTTTATAGTTTGCCTTTAATGTTTATATAACAATCTTCAAGTTCAAGTTCAAACTTGCGACAGGGTGATATTTGTTTAGTAGCTTATGCATTTTAGTAGATTACAATACGACAATATTGCTCTATACATATTATGTTAAAAAACCAATCCTTATAAAACAATACAATAATGACATCGTTACACGGTGTTAATCTGCAGTATGTCACAAAACATGCAGGCACTAAGAGGTTTGACTACAAAGACAAACAAAAACCGACAAATTTTTAAATACCAAAATCTAGATTAAATAAGGTATCACAGTATTTTTGCAAGTTAATTTTCAATTACAGTTTACAAAAAGAACAAAATGCATCGAAAAGTTTTACAAAAAGTTCCACAGAGAATGTACAAAAGTTCTACACAAAGTCCTGCATAAAATCACTTGGATAGTCATTGTTCTGGTCCTGCCTTGAGTCTCTTTAGCAGCATTTGCGACGTAGACATTGCCACACTGTAAGAGCACTTATTAATTAGTGCTTGAAGTTGATAGTTAGTCATGGAGATTGATATGGTCTTCACTCTATATGATTTCCCCACAGCAGCCCACCTAGAATGTTGCCAGGTGAACCGGGCATCAGCGTATTTTTTCCAGCTCCGTAACTAGGTTGAGGTGCCTTTGGATTTGGTCTACGTTGTTATAGTCGACCTTGACCGTAGAATTGATCGCATGTCTCGTTCTCTTTATCCTTTCCTGCAACCTGTAGCTTTGGATGTGGACTACCGACACTTCGACCAGGACAATAGTTTTGAGGTAGAATAGGGTTAACATTATATCGGGTTTGTTGTGATATAATTTATTTGCTGTTAAAATTTTATTTCCTGCTTGTATCCTGACTTCCCTTTCCCTCAAAGCAAAATTGACGTTCATTGTATTGTATTTATGTTATTGTATTTCCGAACTGGAATCCCTCACGAACATCACCTGGGACCCCATGCTGTTCATGATGACCTTTAGTGTCCAGTGGACCACGTTCTCATGCCTTGAAATATACTCATTAGTTGGACAGAAGCTCACGACGCCGACGTGGTATACTGTTTCGTCCACTGGACATCCTTTCCTGCACCTTCTTCTTCTTCTTCTTCCACGATTATAGCCCAGAACGTGCTGTTGTTCTCCTGCAGCTAAATTAAGTAGGGAAAGTCTTCAACTGTCCATAAATGGGGATGATTTTGCTGGAAATTGAATATTTTCCCCCTCGCATAGTGCATGTTCCGCATCCACTTTTCTTCGGTTTCTGCCTGGTGCCGTTCACTCACATGGTTGGACAACTTATGGCAATTTTTCCTGTATATTAATGGGTTGTTTTCCAGGTTTGGATACTGAAATTTATCCAGAACGTAGGCGCAGTCCGCGATATGGTTTCTCCAACCCGCTTTTTCGAGGATTTTATAAGACTATAAGCACTCCTGCATTTGTGGATGCGCCTGTAGGTAGATTCCTTTCCTAATAAATTGGACTTCTGCTTCCAGTTCAATGGAGGAAAGTCCCAATCCACCCTTTTGGTACTTATGTACAACCCGGTATTAGAAGTAGTTTTTCCTATTAAGGTCAACCAAGATTTTGCGCACTTGGGTGTCGATTTCTTTGCAGTGCTTCAGTGTGATGGCCCGCTTTTCGTCTGGGTAGAGGTTTCCAAGGATGTAATTCGCTGCAGGGGCAATGCTGAAGTTAAACAGTTGTACCTTCGGCCCTGTTGTTAGGTTTGACTGAAACACCATTTTTGTTTTTTCCAGGATTTTTTCCCTTATGATGTCGACGTTTCTGATCCCTTTCCAATTAAGTCCTTCTCTCATTTCCCACCATTTCTGGAAAAGGCGCCACATTTCGCCTCATTTATCCGCAGTCCAAGCTCCTCAGCGGCTTCTCTTAGTCCTCCAGTAATTATTTTGAGGCCTGGTTTTGTGCTGGTATGGCATTTTAGATCGTCCATGTATGCCAAAATTTGGTGTTTTCCTCTGGGTTCTCTATTGATAGCGGCACTAGTCTTAACATGGTCGATTACACTAGCTGACAGCAGCTTAAACAATACCGGACTTATGAAATCACCCTGGTATACACCTTTTTTACATATACGGGCTTACTTTTTGAGCCTCTGAGGACGTTCTTGAGATTATTGTGCAAAGGGAAGTTTCCTATTAGTCTTCGCAGTTGCCGGTGCGAATCTGAATCAAAGGTCTTTTTAAAATCGTACCACGCTGAATAGTGTTTTCTCCTTCTAAGTCTCGCTAGTTGAGTTATGGACTTGGCCCACAGCATACCATGCACCGTACCCCATGTGTCACTCCTTACCAGCTGTTCTTCGAGGATGACCCAGTCTGGAATAATGTTCTCAATGGTATTCGTTATTGTTGAAGTCAGGATTTTGTAGTCTGTGTTCAAACGAGCGATGAGCCGATAGTTCGATGGGTCGCTCTCATTGCCTTTTTTATAGAGCAGTGTAACATTCGCTCTTACATCGACTTCTTGAAGTTGGTAGCGGCCTTGGAACGTACCAATAATAAATTCCAGGAGGTATTTCTGCGCGCTTGAAAGTATTTTGTAGAGATAATTTGGAATGCAGTCTTGTCCAGGCGCCTTCCTTCCATGGTGCTGCTTTTTGTAGGGCCTCTTTAATTTTTTCCGTTAACCTGGCGGTGACTATGTGACCTTCAAAGTTTTTCCTGAGCAAAATTTCTGGAGTTTTGCCAGCCAGCCGCTCAGTATTTGGGTGTCTTGGGTATCTTGTCCAGGGCCGTATATGCTAGTATAAAACCCCTGCACCCTTGCTAGTTCCGGTTATTTCTTTTCAGCCTCATCCAGAATTTTTTTGAGGGTCTTTCCATGCGTGAATCGGAATCTTAGCTTTTGTGAAGCGGCTTGTTCTTTCTGGATTTGGCTTTTTTTCTTGAGGTTTCCTAATCTGTCCTTGATGGTGATTTTGTATTGTTTAGGGCCCATTTTTAGTTTTCTCATTATGTTTCCTTTTTTTTCAATTTGTTGTTGAATCGAGCACCACTAAGAATTTTGTCTGCCTTAGCCACATGTCTTTCCAGTTTTTTATTTTTTTTTGTTGGTTCTCACGAATTTTGGTATGGGTTTGTTGCTTTGCTTTCCAACTGTTTCCTGCAAAAGTAGTTCTGCCATGTAAATCAATGTTTTTATGTTCGTGCTTTCTTGGGAGACTTTTTGCTCCTGACGCTGAATTTCCAGGATTTTTGCCCGCAGAATCTTATTAATTTTGTCGACCTGGACTTGTGTTTGCGAATTTATAAAGAATTCTTTTTTATTTTTGCAGTTTTGGAAAGGATTGTCCTTAGTTGCACTGTTTCCTCGTCGTTTTCAGCAATCTGCGTTTCCAGCTCGGGTTCTACTGCAAACTCTAGGCTCTTCAGGACCTTGTGGGTCCTCTTGTTGGTTCTCTACCCTCTGATCTACATCATCTGGCGCATTTTCTTCCTCAGATTCGCTGTCTTCGTCTCCTATTGCTGTTTTTCTTCGGTAGTAGTAGTCGGGGAGTAGTCGGGGTATTTTTCTCTCAATCTTGTCGCCAAGGCTTTATGCCTTCGGCCTGGAAATGTTCCCAAAACTGCACCTAGTCAGTATATTCAGCAACCAATCTTTTTTCTTCTTCTATTGTCCATTTCTCGGGTCCCTGTTTATCGTGCGTTGTTTACATTCGGATTCTCCGAATTGTTGGCATTCTTTACCTGAAGACATTTTTTCTTTATCGCTCCTATTGATCGTCTAGGAATTTGTCGTTGTATGATAATAATATGGTCTTCCGAAGTAATTGGGCCTTTTTGCTGTCCAAGGTACTCACGAATAATGGTAAGTTCGTCAGCTGTCCACTTGCTCATACCGCACTAGGTATTTTTCCCTCTGCTATTGTTTCCCGGTTCCCGCTCGCTCGACGTTCCCAGCCCACACTCCTCGCTCCGCAAATCCCATTCACCACTTCGGATTACACTATCCCTTAGTCTCAAATTTACGCACACAAGTCTTTGGGGTAGTTTTAAGCCACTTGCTCTCTACAAGCGTCGAATAGGTAGTATAATCTCTTTATTTCCTATTGTTTACAATGTTAACTAAATCTAAAGACAGCTTGTAAAAATAAATAGTATAAGTCCTAAAAGGACAATGGCAGAATTACAAATCACTTAATTATCACAGCATCAAATTACAAGATAACAGCTTAAGATAATATCACAGTTCAGTTACACAGAAAAACACTATACACCACAGTTACATCGCAAAAAGTATTTTCAATAATTTAATTAATGCCCCAAATTTCTTCGCTCCTCCATTCTTCTAAGGAGCAAGTTGGAAGTCGACATAGCCACTGAATAGCTACACTTGTTAATAAGAATTTGTAGCTCTCCCTTATCAACTCCTAGCTTCCCCATTAGTTCACAGAATCTGCTCTTTGTTTCGGTGTCAATGCCTTCACCAAAACATCCCACTACAAATACCCCGAGGTGGGCTGGGCATTTGTAGTTCATCTCCAGCACCGACATCAAATTGGCATCCCTCGTTACTCTGTCCATGTTGTCAAAGGTTATATGCTGGACAGAGTTCTTGCTGTATCGGATCTGTTTCAGCTTCTCCTGCTTTTGTAGGTTTTGGATGTGGGATACAGCTATCTTGAAGACAAAGATTTCATTTGGGTTTGTCATTCTTATGAAGATGTCTGGTCGGTTATGGTAGAGCCTCTTCTCAGTCAGGATCTTGTTCCCTGCATCTATGGTAATTTTCCTCCCCTGCCTCTGGTACTTGCAGAAAGCTGTTGCCTTACCAAACTGCAGATTCTTCTGAACTTATTCTGGTGCTTCCAATGTCTTCAGGAGTGACTTCAGAACCCAGTGTACCACAAAGTCATGCCTTGAGATATATGCACAAGTTGGACAAGCATTGGCAACATGGTATGCATTCTCCCTTGCGTTACACCATTTAAGGCATTTTGGTCTTTGTGGATTTGCCCCGAGACCATGAAGTTGTTCTTCAGTTGCAGCCTGGATAACACTCAACCTCCAACTGTCCATGTGAAGTGAGGATTGTGCCGGAAAGGTGATGGTGAGTTCCTTCACAACAACTCTCCCATAGTGCATATTTTGCACCCACTCTTCTTGCAGCTGTTGGTAATAACTGCTTTAAGGTCCTTCAGGGTCTCTCTACAGCATCTCTGATATGCATTGCCATATTCTTCCCAGTTAATTTGAAGTTGGTATTTTCCAAGACAAACTGACAATCCTTAATTGGGTTCCTCCAACCTGCTTTCTGGAGAGACACATATGCCTTCTTTGTTTGACTTATTTCAGGGTGCAACTCCAAGTATATGCCCTTTCTGATACACTGCATTTCGGCCTCCATCTCGACAGATCTTAAGCCCAATCCTCCTTTTGTGGTTGGCATATATACCCGGGTATGTGATGTCGTTTTGCCTTTCACATGAAGTTCAACCAGTTTTTTCATTATCTCTGTGTCAGTATCTCTACATTTCTTGAGGGTGGTGCTTCGCTTTTCATTAGGATAGATGTTACCTATTATGAAATTGACAGCAGGATTTATTGTAGAGTTTATTAACTGACATTTCTGGAGAGATGTAAGGTCAGAGGACAATATTTTCTCAATCTTTGTGGTAATCCTATCCTGAATTACTTCATAATTCTCCATAGTGTCCCTCTCAAGTTGATAGAGACCCAAGTATGTGTATTCCTCTCTTATTCTGGGCAGAAATGGGGCTGGGTCATTCTGATCTGCATCCTTATTGACACGGGTGTACATGCCACACTTCCCAATGTTAAGATCCAGACCAATCTCTTCAGCACTCTGTTTCAAGCATTGTGTGATAAGCTCGATACATTTTTTACTGGGTGCATGGCACTCAATGTCATCCATGTGGTGTCTGCCTTTTGAGCTTCGGTTGATCTTCTAATTGGTCCTGATATTGTTTATTATTCCAGCTGTAATGAGTTTGAACAGTAATGGGGAGAGGGAATCGCCCTTGTAAACACCTCTTCTGACTGGTATTTGTTGGGTTACTTTTTTACAAAGAACCACCCTTATTGCCCACAACTTCATGGCATTTTTCAGTGTAAAGCGTATGCTCCTATGCAATGGTAGACAGTCAATAAGCCTCTTTAGGTGTTTGTGTAAAATCGAGTCATATGCCTTAGAGAAATCATACCAGGACGAGAAGTTGGTAGTTCTTTTGACTCGTGCAGACTGAGTCATGCTTTTGATTCTCAAAAAGCCATGACTGTCCCCCATACACCCTCTCGAGCCAACTGTTCTTCTGGGATTGCCCATGGAGGTAAGCTGTCCTTCAGGATGTCTGTAATGACAGTTGTCATTATTTTATAGTCAGTGTTCAAAAGTGCTATGGGCTTGTAGTTCGCTGGATTTCTTCGGTCATCTTTCTTATGTAATAGAATGACCTGTGCCCTAGCGTCCGCTTGGTTTAACCTCATCGTGCCATTAAAGAGTGTGTACATATGACTCTCCAAGTACTTTCTAGCTGCAGTGAGGATTTTTTACAAAAAAGTTGGAATTTTGTCCTCTCCAGTTGCTTTCCATGGAGCGATTCTATTCAGCTGCTTCTCTATTTTTCCAGCAAGCATATCTTTGCGTATTTGCCGCCTAGTTTCTTTGGGGTTTGATAACCTCTTCAACTTGGATAGCCATTGATTTAGCACAGGGGTGGGTTTATTATCCTCTTCTCTCTTGAACAGCTCCCTATAAAATTCTTCGGTGGCTTCAACTGTGGGGGTTGACTGGTCTTCATTGGGTTTCTCTAGCTTCTCTAAGACTCCCATGGATGGCATTTTGTGGAATGCAGTTCTTATGTCATACTGCTTGCTTCTTTTCTTCTGTTTTTCAAGGTTTTCTTGCAGTAAAGCTATTCTTTCTGAGGTGGAATGTATATACTGCGAGACTGTCACTTTTAGTTTCTTTATAATATCAAATTCCTTCTTTAAGTAGCTTGGCAGTCTTCCTGTCTTCCTACCCTGGATTTGTTGGGCCTTTCTTTTGTGGGCTTCAAGCTTTTTAATTTTTCTGAGGGTTGTATGATAAGCTGGTTTTGGCATGCTCTTTTTCCCTACTATTATTTGGCTAAGTAGGACCCCTGCTGCATATATGGCATTTTTAATAGCTCTTCGTTTTGTCTGGTCTGTGTTCTGATCCCTCTGTAAGTTTATCATACAAATTTTATTGTGTAAGACGTTATTTACCTTCCTAATAACCTCATTATTCTTAGAGCTCACAGTAAATTTAATTATTCACTTTTTAATGTTACCTGTGCATCTCAGAATTTTCTCAAACCTGGTGCTCATGTTGAGAAGTTCACCCTCATACTGGTACTGTGGTTCCTCAAGGATCTGGCCTTCTTTCACTAACATCTATGTCAGGTTGGCTTTCATCACTCATACCTTCTGAAGAGCTGGTTATTATTACCACTTCCTGTAGCTGTTTTTCCTCAGAGGACTCATTGTTCCTCATATAGTACACATCTCGGACCGTCAGCCTGAGTTTTGTTGCAACAGCTTTCACCGTTCTTCCTGGGAACATATGCAAAATTTCTTTAATTCCGTCAGTTGACTGGGCGCCTTCTATACGATTTTATCAGGAGCTTTACTTTCTCATCTGAAAGAGCGATATGATCGTCTGCACGCCACCCTTTTCGTCAAACAACGGCGATATTTCACGAATTTCCACGTCTTTCCACCGCGACATTTCCGTGCCATAACCTCACTTTTGTCAGCTATGATTTTCTTGCGATCCTCGTAAATCTGCCTATTACCTCCAATTGATCACTTTTGTTGTGTTCTTGCAAGGTAATTTTTACTTTCCCCGTCGTTTTTTGTCGGAAATTTCAAGAGAAAATTGAATTTTTTCAAGAGATTCCGCGAAAACAATGCGATGTCGATAGCGTCGCTAGAGTAGTATCGAATAGGTAGTATAGTGGTCACGCGGGAGCCCCGGATTCGATTCGCGGCAGGAGAGCCAAAAGAGTAGTAGTTATAGTACCGTGATAATCGTACTAACTCAAACTAACCCGATCTTCCCTAATGGACTTCCACATCTACCTTAAACCCATGGGGAAGTAATTTATTGGAGATCCCCTTCCAAAATTTATTTAGCTCTCTTGAAATTAAAAGAATAGGTTATATCCGCCAGGACATATTATATTTTTAATCAGAATATTATAATGTCTCTTGCAAAAATAATTAATAAATATATTTCTCCTCAATCCTCTCAGACTATTTCATCTTCGATTGAGAATAGATCGGGTGATCCAGGAGGTTCGGTACTGTTTGCTAACTTTATTATGTATTTTAATGATATAATTTGTATTTTACAGCAACATATCGCAGAAAAATAAAATAATTCCATGCCATCAGTCATAACCCTGTATATATCGGAACATATACAAATTTCTTTACTTTGAAAGTGATCTTCGTTAGTACGATGTTTGATAATCCTCACAAGAAATTAAATTTTACCTTTTAGATGCGCATCAGAGTTCCCTGCAAGCAATCATGCTAATAATATAGTTACGAGACGAAGTATGGAAAAAGAAACGAGCAGATTTCCACTCATCCCGTTTCAGCAGAAGGCATGCAGCAATTGAAAAATAGAACGCTGCCTTTTTATGATTCAAGTAGGTAAATGTACCGTTCTGGATATTCTGAAAAGGTTTCTATCCGAAATGACATAAGGTAATGGCTCTTAAGACGGCGTTACAGTAAACATGCCATTATTTTTGCAAATCGTAGTCGTTATACGTTTATGCTTATCCGTGCATGTTGTGTTTGCTATTTTATTTTTGATCAAAAGATAAAATTATAAAACTCATGTTTGTGAAAAGTATCATATTATTGAGTTTGTTAAATATATTTTTATTCTCATTGGGTAACCCGAATGAATTCTTAGATACGTCTTATTAAAAATTATACAGGGTGGCCTAAATATTTAAAGCACTACACATAGTTTGTCCTTAAAGTGATAGTAGTAGATATATATTGCCGGTTCTGAAGCTTCCGCCCCCGGAGTAAGGTCATGTCTCGAAATCCTTTAAAATATTGCTTTAGACAGCTTTGATGCAGCTTTAGACAGGTCTGTATTAACATTAACCTAGAAGAAATATTGTACTAAAATATGTCGACTTTATTTTTTTATCTTTTCTTGCTAACTCCTAAATTATCGTCTAGCCTCATGACATTCTTGCTATATCTCGGACTTGCCAGAATTTATAGAAGCATGACAGCAGTGAGAGTATCATGTGACTGCTGACACTCATGAGAAGAGAAAGAGTACTTGCTTATAGGTATGTTTTTCTGGACTTAAACAAGGAATCGTTTATTATATTTTATCGATCGAATTTTTCAATATCAGATTTTATACAATATTATAGCAGAGTCTTTACGACCTGTGGAAATGTGCGGATTTTTTATTGAGTTAATAATTTTAAATTAGGGATTATACTTTCATCTCGGTCGTGTTTTTTCGCTTCGCAACAACGATTCTGTTTAGCCACAATTGGGACAGCATTTAGGTAAGTAGATAGGGTTTCAGGCAGCTCAAGTAAAGCTCAAGAAATCCAAACAAACAAAGATGAAATGACGGATTTAAAGAATAAATTACCCCAGGAGGGTACGACGCACGGTCGAGAATCCCTCTCTACTACGGTATGCTGCCCCACGGATTCTGGGGGGGGGGGGCAAAAATCCGCATCATCAGTCCTGAGAACACCACCACCACTAAATGAAAACAGTAGAGAAAACCAAACCAAGTATTTGCAAGGAGGGATTCAATCCCAAAAACCCCATCCAGAACGAGAAGTTTTTCACTTCCAGAGGTACAGGTGAAACCAGTGCCAGAACCACAAGTAGAAACCCCAAGCCAAACTAAGAGAAAAAGAGAAAACGATAGCCCACCTAAAAACGACGGAAAACGGAACAAAAACCCAGAAGCAGCGCTCAAAACCATCTTGTTAGAGACATGCAAGGAAATTAGATTTATGGAAAAAGTGGTAGGGCAAATGTACAAACCCAAGAAGGAGATATCGGATGCGGTGTCACGCCTCGCACTGCATGCTGAAGAACTTCAGAGACCAGAAGTCTTTAACTGGCTAAACGATGCCAGAAACACGAAAAGCGATATAGAGGAACACTCTCTTAAGCAAATCGCCACCATGCAAGAAAGACACGACAAGGAAGTTATGAATAAAATAAGAGACCTAGAAAAATACAAAAAGATGATACAAAATATGACACAAAATGAAAACACAGAAAAGTATGTAGAATGCACAAAAACGCAAAACAGAGCAAAAAAGTGGCGGGCTCTTAAGATAAACGAGACTCTGGAAAACTTCCAGAAAACTTCAGAAGATGATTGGAACGAAGATGTATTTCATAAAATACCTGAAAAAAGTAACCCAATATGGGAGGCGCCAGCGGGATGGGATATACTTCTACCATGCAACAAGAAGCTGTCATCAAGCGACAAGACCATAAGAAGGGCTCTAGAAAAGTTTGGGGGCAAGGAAGGCCTCATTAAACAAAACAAAGAAGGGAAGGTAGCTCTGATGTCCCACACACTAGGATTACCTGACCAGGACGGAAACGTAACTAGCAGCCACCGGTGGATCTACTACCCCATCATAATTAAGGAGGAAGCCACAGAGGATGCCGAAGATGTGCACATCTTTGAAGCCATCCAAAATGTTAAGAACAACATGATGAGACAAAACAGAACAAAACTTGTCTTTCCGGAGATGGAAGGCGTTGTAGGAACAATCACCACCAGAATGATCCAGTACTTATTCTCTGGCACAAAAATACAAGTCATCAAATGCAACATCCAAAATGTCCCCAGAAGCTATAGTAGACAAGCATCGCGAGCCGGAGATGAAAGAAGTCTAACGGCAAAACTTCGTAACCCTAGAAGAGAAGCCCTAATAATTAAAATTGATGAAATGAAATTCTCAGACGTACTAAAAACCGTCCAAAAAACAGTAAATCCCAATGAAATCGGAGTAGAGGTCAAAGAAACCAGAGAGACAAGGAAAGGTGAACTGCTAGTCACAATACAAAACGGTCTGGATAAAGCTGAAGTCTTAAAGAGGGAAATCTGCTAAAGGCTCCCAAATGCAAAGGTTTCCTTACGTATAGACAGAAAAGTGCTACACATAACGGACCTGGACAGTATCACAACGGAAGAAGACATCAGAAAAGCCATAGGAAACGCTATGGAAACTAACAAGGACAGTTTCGAAGTAAGATCTCTCAGACCCGCCTTTGGAAACAAACAAAACGCAACAGTAGTCATAAACGCCTTAGAGGGTAACAAACTACTACAAATGGGACATATAAAGATAGGCTGGATGAGATGTCGAGTTATAGAAAGGCAGAACGAAGTAAAGTGCTTTAGATGCTGAGAACACGGACATACGAAAACACAGTGTAACGGACCAAACAGGGAAAACAGCTGCCTGAAATGCAGTAAAGAGGGACACAAAGCATCCGAGTGTCCAAACTCAGAGTACTGCATTCATTGCAAAAAAGATGGCCACCAATCGGGCTACTACCAAGTGCCCCGCCAAACAGCAACGCAGAGGAGAAGGTGAACCTAACCGGAGAAAAAAATCAGCGAACCATCAATGAAAGTCTTGCAAATTAACACAAACAGAAGCAGACCAGCACACGACATGGCCCTAGCTCCAGCTCAACAAATTAAAACTGGAAAAATTCTCATTAGTGAACCCAATATAGCAGCCATACGCAACAGGAAGGACTGGATTTTCGACGAGGAAATAAATACAGCCATTAAAATACTAAACCCAAAACTCATGGTCAAAGAACAAGGAAGAGGCCCTGGCTTCTCATACGTCGCTACAGCGGGCTTTACCATATACAGCTGTTATGCCTCCCCAAACAGAGATATCTCGGAGCTCGAGGACACACTTGACGCATTTGGCCAGCGCATAAGATCCTGCCAGGAAAAGTCAATTATAGCTGGGAATTTTAACGCCAAGTCTCCCCAGTGGGGAATGGGAATAACCGACAATCGAGGTCAAATTATGACGGAGTGGATGGCAGAACACGACCTGTCAATCATCAACCAAGGGGATAAACCAACCTTCCACCGCCAAAATTACACATCAATTTTGGATCTAACTCTGGCAAGCGTAAACATTAAAAACCTCATTACGGAATGGGAAGTGAGCGACGAAGAATCGTTAAGCGACCATTACTTTATTACCTTTAATATAACAGAAACAACGGCAAGTATAAATACGAGACACAAAACAAGGCGCTGGAACACTAGAAAACTCGACATGGGCACTCTTAAAAAAGCTATAAATCAAATTCCAAAGGATGGAAACTCAACTCCACGGATGAGCTTCTCCAATATGCTCAAAGAGATATGTAACAAATCAATGCCACTACTGGTAGAGTAAGACCCGTGTATTGGTGGAACGATGAGATAGCGGAGCTTCGAAAGGAATGCCTCATGCGAAGGAGACGATGTACAAGAGAAGCAAAAAGAAGCCAGGGGCAACAAAACCCACAACTTTGGGAATCCTACAAGGAAGTAAAAAGGGTACTAAGGAACAAAATAAAAACGGCTAAGAGAACCTGCTGGAAAACACTGTGCGATGAAATTGACTGTGATATATGGGGAGACGGTTACAAAATTGTAATGAAAAGGCTGCTCGGTTTCCCACCGAGGCCTCAAATGACGATGGAAATGATGGAGAATGTTGCAAAACACCTCTTTCCCGAGCACGAACCTGTGATATTTAACTGTGATAGAACTGTGATATTTACAAAATTTAGTATAGAAGAACTAAACTCAGCATACCAAAGACTAAAGAGTAACAAAGCACCGGGACCGGGACAAGTTCCTACGGAGGTAACCAAAGAACTAGCTCAGCAACGTCCAGGGTATGTACTTGCGGCATACAACGAATTTGCAGAGCACGGTATCTTTCCTGAAGATTGGAAGAGAGCAAGGGCGAGAGCAAGGGCGATAAGCCAACGGATAGCCCAGGCTCCTATAGACCTATCTGTCTCTTGGACATTGAAGGAAAGCTTTTCGAGCACCTTATCCTAGCCAGACTAAACAATGAACTGGAAAGGACTGGAGGCCTGTCAGATAGGCAATACGGCTTTAGGAAGAAAAGACAAACGACAGACGCCATAATGGAAGTAGTAAGAACCGCTCAAGAGGCTGCTGCCTTCACCCCTGCGCACAGACGCTTATGTGTTGTCATAACCCTGGACGTAAGAAATGCTTTTAAAAGCGCCTCCTGGCAAATAATCTTGGACGTATTAAGAAGAAGAGAAATTGAAGAAAGTCTTATCAACCTAATCAGATCATACCTGTCTGATAGGGAAATAATCCTAGAAGCGGAAGGCAAAACAGTTTATAAAAAACAAGCAGCGGCGTCCCACAAGGTTCAGTTCTGGGTCCAACTCTCTGGAATGTTATGTACGACGATTTACTCGAGCTAGACCAACCGACGGGCGTAAGACTTATAGGATTCGCAGACGATGTAGCAATGGTGGTGGTAGCTAAAACGGAAGAGGCCTTAATAAACTTTGCAAACACAGCACTCCTTAGAGTAGACAACTGGTTAAAGGGCAGGGGTTTGCAGCTTGCGCCCGAAAAAACTGAAGCGGTGCTACTAAGCACAAAAAGAAAGCTGGGTCAGATCAGTTTTAGCGTTCAAGGCTCAGTCATCAAATTGAGCAAGTCCATTAGGTACCTCGGGGTGTGGCTGGACACAACTCTGAGTTATGCCGAGCACATTAGATACTCCAGAAAGCGGAGAAGACGATGAAAGCTCTTATCAACTTGATGCCAAATATCGGAGGGCCCAGGGCAACAAAGCGACGAGTACTGACAAGTGTGGTACACTCCCAAATACTATATGCAGCCCCAGTATGATACATGGCGGCAAATAACTCCTTTCAGGGATAAACCGGGTTCAAAGACTTCTATGTATAAGGGTATGTAGCGGATATCGTACCACTTCCCTGGTAGCAGCACAAGTCATCGCTGGAATACCCCCGATAAGACTTATGGCAATGGAACGAAAGGAAAGATATGAAGGGAGAAACAAGCAAGAAGCCAGGACTGCGCTACTTGCCAAGTGGCAAGAACAGTGGGTAGAGGACACCTACGGACGCTGGACGTATGGCATTATCCCAAATATTCGGGTCTGGCTGGAAAGGCCATACGGAGAAGTTGACTACTTTCTCAGCCAAGCATTTTCAGGAAATGGGTGCTTCAAAAAGTATCTTTTTGACAGACGTAGAGCAGATACGGAGAAATGCACTTACTGCGAACATACCGACGACGTATATCACACGCTGTTCACCTGCCAAAGATGGGAGGAGCCTAGGGATGAATTTTCAAGAAGCACAGGGAGGCGCTTTGATGCAGAGAATATTATGGAATGTCTGGTTACGACAGAGGAGTTGTGGTACACGCCGTATAAAGCTATAAGAAGCATCATCCAAACTAAAGAGCGGGAAACAAGATAATCACACCTTCTGGTGAAGATGCAAATTTAAACAAGAGATAGATGAATGGAACATAGACAAACTCATTTTTGATATTGCCTGAAATAGGCAAAATGTGGCATCGATATTGAAGTAATGCGAAAGCGGTTCCCAGTATCGAGTGAGTGCCATTCGCATGTAGGGAAAGGGTTTTAGTGGGTCGGATATACCGGAGTCCTACACTGTCCTGGGCGCTACAACACCAATCCCTTGGACGTGCTCAGATATGCATTTCCTAAACCCTACTAAAAAAAAAAGCTCAAGTAAAGCTTTAGGTAGCCATGACCATAATGGAAATCGCTTTGTTTATAGATGTTGACACAAGCACCTGATAGATAAAAGCTTCAGAATCAACAATAATTGATATCTACTAGAAATGTTTAATCACATTCCAATATCTGGATGAAAACTAAATGTGAACATGATTTTTGCAGCAAATCATCAGCATCAATTTGTTTATTTCATTGATAATCTTAACCACTTCATAAACCTCGTCCAGTAGAGCCGTAACAATATCGTAATATGATTTACGTTCTGTTTACATTGGCGCCGAATTGTTTATTATATTGGTAACTGTTCAATTAACCAGTCGCCGGAAAAATAAAACGCGAATTTATTTTCATATAACTTAATTTTACGATTCTAGGGCAGCTTCACTAAATCGTCGAAATATACAGTCGGTGTGAAAATAAACCCCATATTAATGAGAGCGTTTTATGATGCGGTTCGGAAATATTTCTGGTTTATTTCCCATTATATTAGTTTCTTTATTGAGTTTATCGTTTTGTTTTATTGCGGCTTTTTTATGTGTTCTGGATTTTACGTTTTTGGAAGAAAGTCTGGCAATCCAGTGTTTAAATGATGTTACAATAAACTAAACAAAAATAAGTGATATTGTCTAACGAGGAATGAATTTTAGCAACATTTTCCAAATGTTTGATTTTATATAGTGTTTGACCTGTTTTTGAAATATTGAGCCCCATAGTTAAAATTTTGAGTTTTTTATGTTTTACAATATATTTTCTCACATCTTTAATTAGTTTTGACATGGAATTTTGGCCAGTAGAATTTTAGACTGAGTTAGATAAAGAATTTAAAAAATAGAAGGCAAAGTCATCATACTAAAGGCTAAAATTAAAAAAACAAGCAGAACAGCAAAACTTTTTGACTAAATGCCACATTAAACCAGGGCACAGTCTTCTTTAGATATCTTTTTAATATATTTCATAAAACTAAATTAATATATCCATTTTTTGTAAATAGTGGCGATCGTTTAAGTTTATGTATTTTTAAAATGTAATAATTTTATAAAATTATATTCTGGAGCAGTAATCCAAAGTTTGCATCTATTCAACAATAACAATTTTTTTAAGTACATTAACTTTCCCTGCCTAAATGAATAGCAGTTCTTTACTACACAAAATATTACAATTATCTTATGGGGTAGTAGGTCTATCTATATGAGTCCGTTTATCAGATGAACAAAGCGTGGTAATCTTATTTGTAAATCAAAATTGCATCCATTTTCAGCAGGAAGAGAGCATCTATTGATGTATTTTCAGCACTATAACCAGTCCAGATAAAAATTCTAATAGAACATTAATTTATACTTAGTTTTTATACAGTCGCTAGTAATTATTAATACTAGTTAACCAGAATTTTAATTCCTGATTAACATCTCCATACTCTATCATGTCGAATCCGACCAAATATTCGGCCTATATCAGACGATCTAAAATCCCTTCGATACTACCAATGGCATCGCAATGATGATGGAGTTCAAATCGGAAATCAAAGACACTCTTTCAGCACGAAAAAAGACAAATCTAATGAAAAAGCGAGGTATTTTCGACAAAAGGCAATTTCCGAGGACTTTTGAAATCTGGGAAAAGTCGAAAAGATAGAAAAGCCAATAGTCTCAAAGTTATGATTTCGTTTCGACATCTCCCAGCGGGTCACACGAAAAACTCGAGAGTTAAGTAAAAGATCTTGTCAGTTGCAAAAGAACTAATCACGACCGATGGAGAAAAATTAAAGAGAAGTATTTCTGGATGGGGATTATTTTTAGCTGCGGGATATCTTTATGAACTCTATTTGTGGAGATTACTTTGTTAGAGCGGATATGTATTGTGACGTAAAATACAAGTATGTGGTTCTTAATGGCAATTGACCGGAATATGACTTCAACTTGCAGTTGCTAATAAAATAATTTGTCTTGAGAAGGCATTTAAATCAGTTTTGATGAAGTGCGTCTATAATTAGGTGGTTTTGATACAATAATACAATAAATTAATGCATAATACATATTATAACGAATTAAGAAGTTCCATAAAGGCTTAAAATTATTCACTCGGAATCGATTTAGTAGCTTTCGATACCTGACTGTAAAATGGTCCCCGGATCGAATAAAGCTGGTTGAACAAGTCACAAACTTCATGCTGTACCCTCAGTCGATCCCCATATCCTATCATTATTAGGATTTCAATTAAAACTTTATTTATTATTTTATTTCTGTTATGTCTATATTTTGCATTCCAACTTGTCAATAATATTATATGATTGTTTGGAAAATTGCTAGAGGGCTACTAGAATAAAAAACCATTTAAAAAATCAATGGATGGCATCATTACATTACTGATTATCTGAAGCGTATTTTATAAACCGTTAAAAACAGCTGTGTGATGACCGACGACCTCGGGACTTACAATCGAATCTTTTTCGTCTCAAGTAAACTGGGGTCCAGGGATTCGTGGATTATCCGAGCGAAAGTTTCCATAACTTGATATATTTGAGCCAAGTCGGCTTTACCTCTTGTTTCTCGTCTGGTAGCTTCGGTTTTTGTGTGATGTAATCTCGCAATTTTTTATTATAATTTATAATAGCAGATTCTAGGCATTCGTGCTCTCTATTTCCTCCTAGTTTTCTCCACGACACATAGAAGTTCGTTTCATAAACCTTTAACATATCCTTGTCTTGAAATGCTCTACTGCTTAAAAAAACTCCAATTTATCATCCGGCTCGAAGGAGATTATCCATCATGTAACATAATAACCGAAAAATTAAAAAACACTTTGGGACAATTATCCCGAAAATTTTTCAAGCAAGCAATTTCTGAAATCCCTGTTAATCGCTTTCCAGACTCTCCGTTTCGCATAATGGACGGGCACAATGGCTCCACAATTTTTAATCGCTCATGGATTAAAATCCTTAAATTTTAGTTCGTTCGACGATTTTGTGGATTTATTCCGATATGAATCGAGATATCTTATAGGAAAGTTTTGAGTTGGGTCGGCTATAAAATGATTCGAAAGGCATAATAAATAGTGAGATTCGATGCTACATTGGGTTTGGTGTTTTGAATGAGGGTCGTTCCAGATCTAGAAACCCGGCAGTCAATAAGACCCTATGTAATTAATACGAAGAATAGCCTATTTTAAATCAAGTTGTTTTAATCGAAGTGAGGATAATAGTGTTTCCAGTGACCTAAATGCTTCTAAACCAAATGGTTTAGTGTGAAATGAGATACATCAATGTATTTAGAGTGTTAAAATTAGAAAAAAAAATCAGAAAAATTAGGTCTGTATTTAAAATCTTACAAGATGGCGACGGGTGAACATCGCCAGTCTGATAGTGCTCTAGAAAAGGTCAATTTTGAGTGCCATAAAACGCGCCAATGTAGTTATTGTGTGTGAATTAATTGCGGAGTCCTGTGCCGAAAGGGATTACGCAGGGAAGGTGAAATTCATCGACTCGACCAGAGTTGTGTGCTGTAATGGTGATCATAACATAACCCGAAAATCATCCCAACAAGAAGTCGACATCCTGAAAGTACTGGTGTGCGAACTTCAGGATAAGACTAGACTCCTAGAAGAGAATGCAGCCCTACTACGAGGGAAAATCAGCTATTTAGAGGAAAAACAACATAACTCAAATCCAACAAAAAATTTCATAAAAGGAGATGACGTCAAAAGCGCGGGAAACCAGTGTCATGAATTTCGAGAAAATGAGAACGGTACTTTGGCTGCCCTGACCTCGGCTCCACTAGCAACAGGAACTCCAACGCATGCGGAAATAGGTATTGATAAGTTGAAAACAAATGAAGTAGAAAATGCCACAAACAAAAACAGAACCGCCACATAAATGGACAGTTGTCAAGAATAGACGTTTTAGAAAGTCAACACAGGCTGATAATAGACCCAAACCACTAATAGGTCTAAACAAGCAAACAAATTTACTCCAGGTAGCCAATAAGCTCCTGTGGATATTAATTTCGGGACTGTCCAATAAAACGGAATCTTCAGCAATCGTGGAATTTCTAAAAAGCAATCAGTTGGATGGCGACTTTGTCTGCGAGAAGATGGTAACCAAGTCTAAGAATGTTACTTCATTCAAACTTGGAGTGCCGAGGGAACTGCAGGATAGAGTTATGGACCCGGAACTCTGGCCAGAGGGTGTCCGAATAAACCATTTTCTCTGCAAAGCAGACCCACCAAGAAGATCTCGCACATGTGAGGCCTTTCTTGCTGAACGAGGTACCATCAAGACACATCACTTCACCTACAGCGACTGACTCACTCATTGGAGGCAAACCAAAGTAGAAGGGAAAACATAATAAAAATGTTAATAGGAAATTGAAAACAAACATTTCTAAAAAAAAGTTCTTTATCTTGCATGCCAATGTTCAATGTATCCGTAGTAAGGTTGCTGACTTTGAAATATTGCTTAAAGATAAATCAATCGACTGTTTTTGTTTTAATGAGCACTGGCTTACACAAGATGAGCTAAGTGTAATAAACATAGAGGGTTTTGGTGCTGCTGCTAGCTTTTGCAGGAGCAATAAACTACATGGTGGTGTAGCTATCTTTTTAAAGAATGGATTCCAATATACCCCAGTTGACTTAAGAAACTTATGTATTGAGCAAATTTGTGAGGTTGTGGGGGTTCTTCTCAATCAAATACATACCCAAGTTATCACAATTTAATGGATTTATTGATATTTTACCAGCAATCCTAAATAAGCTTGATCTCTCTAAACATACTTTTATCACAGGTGACTTTAATGCACATTTTAATAATATTGACCTCAGAGCTTTAGAGTTATGTAACTCATTTAAAACCTTTGATCTGCAAGGCTTAATAGATTTTAACACGCGTGGGAGTGTCTGCCTCGATAATATTTTTGCTGATTTGGAGCGTGGTCGTATGGCCCTCACTGGGGTGGACCTGCAGCATGTGTCAGACCATGATGGGGTGCTTGTCGAGTGCAATATTGACCAGGTGATAATAGGAAGAACACGGATAAATTACAGACCAATTACAGAGGAGGGATTACTCTCTCTGTATAATCGGATCGAGCATCAATCATGGGATTTTGTGGCCGACTGTGGAAGACAAATTTCAGATGTTTGTGGATGTGATTGTTGGGGTGATCGAGGCGAGCTTAATTCGAGGTTGGTCTGTTCCACACCAAGAGGGCATCAGGTAAATTGGTTTCATGAGGGTCTACGGAATATGCGTGAACGGCTACAATTGATTTCTTCTCTCAATAAGATCAACCATATTCTAATGCCCATACATATAGTAAGAAAATATAGAAAATCGTATCGAAAAGAAATTTCCCGTGCTAAGACAGCTGCACATGACAATTACATTAAAAATGCCTCCAACCGACAAACTGCCATGTGGCATGTCATAAGGGAAAATCAGCCCAATGGTGTCTCAGGATCTTCAGAGACCTTAACTGCTGAAAATTTTAACGATTTCTCTGTTAATGTGGCAGCTAGGATTATAAATGATCTACCATCCCCGGTTAATCACTTTTCCGACTACTTAAATAATGTTTTACCAAATCCCGCCTTAAAGAAATATCATTTAAGGACACAAGAGAAATAATTACAAATATGAAAAACAATAAAAGTAAGGATTGTTATGACATATACGTAAGAATCATTAAAACCTTAAAAACTCTTATAGCCTACCCATTGACTAAGCTTATTAATGAAGCTATTATTCTCTCTAAATTTCCATCGGTATTAAAAAAAGCTAAAACCATTCCCATATACAAGAATAAAGGCTGTGTTGATGATTATCGTCCAATCTCGTTGCTGCCAATTTTATCAAAAGTCTTTGAGTCCGCGTTAAAGATACAAATCACTGAGCACTTTGAAAGGAATAACATTTTTTCTCATCACCAGTTTGGCTTCCGTAACATGAGAACAAAGCTACCCTTGCCATTGATTGTCTTGTGGGTCATATTCTGGATAGCTTTGAGGTGGGACATGACATACACGCTTCCTGTCTGGATCTAACCAAGGCGTTTGATTGTATATTGCATAGCATCCTACTTAAGAAGCTCTCGTTTTACGGTTTTGAGTTGGGTAGTGTAGAACTGCTCAACTCATATCTCTCGGATCATACACAATTTGTAGTAGGAGGAGCCAAGAGATTCGTTATGGAGTACCCCAAGGTTCAGTCCTGGGACCCGTCCTCTTTTTGATATACATACATGACCTGGCAAATATCCAAAGCAACGGCAATTTCATCCTACATTCACACGTATCACACCAGAAACAACTCAAACCTAGTTCCTAATCATCACCGCCTTGCTAGGGCTAGGAGTGGCACCAACTTCTATGGTATAAAATTCTTTAATTGGCTGCCGCATGATATTAGAACATTCGATGAAAAAAAGTTCAAGTCATTTAGTACAAAATGTCTTTTAGTCAATTAAGGAGTATCTGCCGAGTCCCTTTTGCTTCACTAAATCCTAAATTTTATTCTAATTTTAAATTTGTGTTATGTATTTACATGTATTTTATTCTATTGAATTATTAGTTTTATTATTGTTTTATTGAATAACTTGTTGCTAAGTCAGTAACATTTATTGTATGTATGTTTACTGTATTTCGCATAAATCTGTATACATTTATATACAATGCATGTTTTACCTATTTTTTATGACTAAAAAATACTTTGTTAAAAGTGTAAGTTTACTAATAAAATTCTATTCTAAACAAACAATAGAACCCAAAGCCGAAATGTCCTACAAAAAATTTTAGCCTTTCACCTTGTAGAAGGGAAGGACCTCCACAATATGAAAATTATTCTGATCTAACTCAATAGATAAGGCTGTGAAAGAATAACTAAATCGCTGATTTAATTTTCTTTCTTAACATCTACGAAGCTAACAGGAATTTTTCCATTTCTTTAACAGTAAGAAATTACGTTCTGAGTTGCGCAACTTTATCACTAAGTCTAGAAGTACTTATATTTAATTATATTTAAATTATAACTTCTTCTGCTTACAGGGCCTTGCTTTCTCAAGCATTGACGACTCCCATATTGACAACTTCTTTGTATCTATCTCTATCTTGGGCTGTGTGAAGAAGTTCCTCAGCAGTTAGCCCTGTCCATTGTCGGAGATTTCGAAGCCAGGATAGCTTTTTACGGCCTATCCATTTTCCCCCTCGATCTTGCTAATCAGAATAAGCCGAAGCAGACCATAACGTGGTCCACGCATCATATGTCCCAACTATTCCAGTTTGCGGCGCATGATGGTGGTTAAGAGCTCTCTATCATGCTCCATTCTGATGAGTACATCCTTCTTTACAGCCACATCTCGAATGCACTAATGCGGTCAATAATTTTTTGGTGAAGCGTCCATGTTTTGCAAGAGTACAACAGAATAGACCATATATAGTACTTGGTAAACCTTTCCCGCAGATCAATGTTAAGTTGCTTGGTACAGAGTAGCGGCTTGAGTTTCAGAAATGCTCTTCTAGCTATTTCTATTCTAGCCTTGATTTCGTCGTCTGGATCCATGGACTGATTGATCCAGCTTCCAAGATATTTAAAGTGTTATACTCTTTCTATATTCTGGCCATCAGGTGTTTTTCTTTCCGGCCCAACATCCATTTTGCTAAAAACCATAAATTTAGTTTTTTTGACATTGATTTTCAGTCCCCATCTATTACTTTCTCTGTTTATCTTATCTAACATACATTGTAGTTCTTTCAATGGTTCAGCTAGGAGCACGGTATCATCTGTGCATCGAATGTTACTATTGGTTTCGCCTCCAATCTTTATTCTTTCGCCAGATTGTGTTGCCCCTTTAAATTTATTCTCAAGAAGAGGTTAAAAAGTGTAGGAGACAAGATACAACCCTGTCTCACTCCTCTCTTTATAGGTATCTCGATCTAGTGTTACCGTGGCAGATTGATTCCAGTAGAGAGAAAATAACAAACGTATATCATTATTATCGAGGAGTATATTCTGCATAGTTTGGAAGAGTTTGTTATGCTGTACGCGATCAAAAGCCTTTTCGTAGTCGATAAAACACAGGTACACCGGCTTTCTTACCTCCCAACATCTTTGAAGTAGCGTGTTCATGTAAAATAGCGCTTCTCTGGTACCCAAGCCGCCTCGACAGCCGAATTGTTCTTCACACATGCTTTCTTAGCATTTGTTGTGTATACGGTTTTGGACAACACGAAGTAGAACTTTTAGAGGGTGGCTCATGAGACTTGTCAGTCGAAAATCATTACAAGACGTGGCATTGCTTTTCTTTGGCAGAAGGATGAACGTGGATTTCTGCCAGTTCACTGGAATTTGACTGGTTTCAAAAGTATCATTGAAGATACGAGTTAGTATTGTAATGTTTTCATCGCCCAGTAATTTGAGCCACTCTCCTGGTATTTGATCTGGCCCCGGGGTTTTTCTAGTTTTTAGTTGCCTGATTGCTTGTTCAACTTCGGACCGTATAATGCTTGGACTCTACGTAGCGTCATTTTCGTAGACTATGTTAGCCTCCCGATTACCTTCAAATAGTTGACAATGTATGAGTCAATTCCTCTTTGATTTCGTCTTTGTTTAGAATAAGTTTTCCATCAGCTTTCCTTAGGATGTAGGGTATTTTCTTGCGTTGTATGCCAGTGATTTCTTTGGCTTTCTTGTGAATATTAAATTCATCATGTTTCTGTTGTAGCTCTTCCATTTCCTTACATCGAGCTTCCATCCAATTTTCTTTAGCCTCCTTGATCTTTCTTCGGATCAGCTGATGTGTTGCTCTGTATTCATTCTCCTTCTTGTTCTTCAGCTGCCTTCGCTTGCCCATTAGGTCTATTATATCGTCAGTCATCCAGTCGTGCTTTTTTACTTCTTTGTTAACTTGTAGAATTTTGCCTGCCTCTAGCATTGCCCCTTTCATGGCTTCCCACTGAAGATCAATATTATTGGCATTTCCTTCGGGTGTTACATCAGCTAGAATTGCACGAGACTCACGGGAGATATTTCGGTTAAGAGTGGAGGTGGATCTTATGACTATAAAGTTGCAATAAAATAACAATTTCTTAATTTAAGAAAAAAATTGTTGCATTAAAAAAAACTAGGATTTGTGCTCTCATATACTCTGTAATGATAAAGTATTCAAAAATTATGAGATTTTACATCAAACAATGGTTTTATTCTCAGCACATTCCTATAATATTTAAATTATTTATAACAGGTCACTATTTCTCGTTGTAGGAACAAACTATTTACTTTTTAAATAAATAGCAGGAATTATTGAATTGTTCTATCGGTAATAAGCCCATAAAACTCAACAAATAATCTCTAGGTCAAATGCGTTAGCCTAAGTGAGCGAAAGTCAAGGACATCGAAGGTCAAGCATGAGAGGGCCTAGTTCAAGGTCACTTTTAAAAAAACAAACAAAGGGGGAGGAGAGCCAACGTCGGTATATATTCTCTACTTATATTTAATAATATTTAAATAATAACCATAAGGCTGCAATAAAATAACATCATTGATTTAAATTTACATCTCCGAAGGTAACAGGAATTTTTGAATTTTTTTTATCGGTAATAAGGTCATAAAAGTGCCTTAGTCCATTGAAAATGGTAAAAAAAATAACAAAGGTGGAGGAGAGCCAACGTCGGTCGGTGTATATTCATTACTTATATTTAATAATACTTAAATCATAAACATAAAGCTCCAATAAAATAACAAAACATTTTGTAGCGCAAAAAAATAGGATTTACATATTCTTATAAACTCTGTACTAATAAAATATTCAGAAATTATCAATGTTTATAGGTACACAAAAAAAAGAACACTAAAGATGAATTAAATTTTGAAGAAAGCAAAATTTGAAATGAAGAGAGTAATTATCATAAATTATCAAGCAGAGAAATGATTAATATAAAGAAAGTACACTGACAGTGTAAATGACTGATAATAATATATAAGTAAGTTACGCCAGATTTATCATAATTTAATAAGGTAATCTTAAGTACTTTTTCAATGACACCCTTAAATAAATTAAAATCAAATTTGGACCCCGGTAAAAGGAAGGACACTTCTTAATTTTAGGTACTTTCAAGATCAAATTGTTTTATACTAATATTAGATCACTGCGAAACAAGGTAAATTTGCTAGAGGCTGTCTTGGCTGAGGAGACACCAGAGATTATATGTCTGACGGAACACTGGATGACGGAGGATGAAATAAAATTGCAGAAACTAAATGACTACAGCTGCAAAGCATATTTCTCGCGAGAGCTTTCTACTGGTGGAGGATCTGCCATTTTTACACAAAACTTTTATAATGTTCAGTCCATAAATTGTGATTTAATGTTGAAAAATGTATCGAGTGTTGTATTTTTATTCAAAATTTTAACCTGTATGTTTTAGCAATTTATAGGCCTCCAGTGAAGTGTTTTGACACCTTTTTAGCCAAACTTGATACCGTTTTAAGTGCATTCGATAAACACAAGTATGTCATGCTGGCTGGGGACTTTAATGTGCATTTTGGTACCCCTGAAAGGGAAGCTGCTTTGCTCTGTGACCTGTTAGGTTGCTATGACTTTGAGCACCAAATTGTTGAACCAACCAGAGGTAATGCCTGTTTAGATAATATCTTTATAAATTTTAACCCCAATTCTTTAAATACAGTTGATTTTGAACTATCAGACCGCAGATCTCTGTTACTAACATTTGAGCTTGATTGTGACTCCGATTTTCCAAAGTGTGAATCTAGACAGTTTCGACCTCTCACCCAAGCTGGTGTGTTTACATTTTATAACCAAACTGAAGCTTGTTCCGTTGACTTTGTTGATGATGAAACCTTAAATTGTTCACTTAAATTTGAAAGTTTTATAACAGTGCTAGAGGGATCCTATCTAGATTCATTCCCATTGGAAACATATAAAGTAAAAACGAATGAACCTGGTTTGATAAAGATTTAAGGTCAATGCGAGACACACTCAAGTTGCTTGGTGAGGTTAGTAGGCAATACCAACGTCCAAATGATATAGTTGATTACAAATTGTACAAAAAAGTGACAGTAATGCAATTAAAGCAGCAAAAAAATTACATAATGATAATGTAATTCTTACTGCTAAAAATCCCGTAAATGCAATGTGGAAAATCATAAATAAATCCAGAAATATTAATACACATAAAGAAACCAGCTCACTTCTCTCACCTTCGGATTTCAATGACTATTTCTGTAGTGTTGCACAAAATCTTACAAGTCAAATTCCTCCGAGTCAACATAACCCCCTACTGAACCTCAGACATTT
Organism: Pissodes strobi; assembly: GCA_016904865.1. Taxonomy (NCBI): domain Eukaryota; kingdom Metazoa; phylum Arthropoda; class Insecta; order Coleoptera; family Curculionidae; genus Pissodes; species Pissodes strobi. The sequence continues at coordinate 12,635 of MU183383.1, read as the reverse complement.
AATTCCTCCTCCTAATACATTCACTTTCTCTCCTGTAACAATCAATGAAGTTAGAGATATTATAAGTAATACCAAAAATAAAACCAGCTGTGATACAGTATAAAACTAATCAAATGTATAAAGAACTTAATTATCATCCCTCTCACAAAACTTATCAACTGTTGTTTTAGCCAGAATGTCTTCCCTGATATCTTGAAAAAAGCTCTTGTTGTGCCTGTATATAAAAAAAGTGACAAAGATAAAGTCTCCAATTATAGACCGATTTCACTCTTGCCAGTTTTGTCTAAAATTGTTGAGAAATGTATAGCTCTTAGGCTGATGGGATTTCTTGAGGGAAACAACTGTATCACTGACAATCAGTTTGGTTTTCGAGCATTTAGAAACACTGCATTGGCTGTATTACATCTTATCGCACTCTTGACTCTTTTGAAAATCTTATTCTTTTGGAACAAATAGTATTAATCTTATTAGATCCTATCCTATTAATCTTATTAGATCCTATCTTAAAAACAGATCTCAAACTGTCAGGGTGGCAAGGGGTGAGTTCTGCAGAAGGAATTGTAAATATAGGTGTGCCGCAAGGCTCAGTACTTGGGCCTATACTATTTTTAATATATGTAAATGATCTACCCACTCTCAGTATAAAGGAGAGCTACACTCTTTTTGCGGATGACACCACAGTCCCCCTGTCAGGGGGATCTGTTCTTCAGGCAGTCCAGCAGCTTGATATTGCTCAGGCAAGGGTGGGAGACTGGTTTAATGCAAATGAGCTTCACATGAATGCAGGAAAGACTGCGAGATTGGTCTTCTCCCTCAGAGATTGCCACAATATAAATCAAGGCAAAACCAGCATTCTATTTCTGGGAGTGTATCTCGATCCCACTCTCTGGTGGGATGCGCAAATAGAGCAGGTAGCATCAAGACTTGGTAAGGCGAATTTTATTATTCGCAGTCCTTCTCACTGTGTCTCCGAGAATGTTCTGAAAACAGTGTACCACTCCATCATGACCTATGGAATTCTAGTCTGGGGTCATTCTCCACTTGCTGCCAGGATTTTCGGACTACACAGAAGGGCTGGCCGAATATTGGATGGATTATGTTTCGTAGAGGACTGTAGGGAGGCTTTTAAGAATCTAAACATACTCATATTTCCATCTCATTATATAGTTGAGAATCTGCTATACATAAAGGAGAGTGAGCACAAATTTATGATGCACAGCGAAGTCCACAGCCACGATACAAGAGAAAGTCACTTGCTCATTCCAGCTTATCACAGGCTTAAAAGGTGTCAGGTGGACCAGGCTGTTGGTCTATAAAATTTTTTAATTGTCTCCCTAATTATATAAAAGTTTTGGACAGAGGGGAATTTAAACTAAAAATTAAACAACTTTTAATTTCCAATAGCTTTAGTTCACGGGAGGACTTTCTTAAATATAAATTTTAAAATGTGTATGTAACTTATTTATGTATTCTATGACGTATAAAAATTGTTAGTAATGATTAAGTAATTGTTGGTTTTATTGTTAAGTTTAGTGCATGTCAGGTTAAAGATTTTAGTATTCAATTATTTTAAGCATATTTTAATTTTAATTTTACTTTACTATTGACAAGTGTAAATACTTGATTTGTTTTTTGACATGAAATATATTGGGTTTGAGTTTGAGGTTGAGTTAAGCACCAAAAAAAAATATTTTTATTTTAAAATGTGACACTTTTGTTTTAAATATATGTATACAAATTACATTCAATAGTCTTATTGCAGGAACAAATTATTCACTTTTTAAATAAATATAAACATTTGGCTTAAAAAGGTGAACGTAGTCGACGAAAGATGCTACCATATATTTAAGAGGAAATTTATATAAGTCGTCTGCCATAGTAATTTTCGTTGCACTTGCAAAGGCTTTTGATACCGTTGACCATGCATTACTCATGTGTTAAAAGAATATGGTTTCAGAGGCTTACCACTCCATCTCCTCATAAGCAGAAAGCAGCACGCAGAATAACCTGCGAAGAACTACAAAGTAGCGTCTTTATCTTGAACATGAATGTAAAAAGAGATATTGTTAGATTTGCTAATGAAGCTTTTAAAGAAGATCGTTGGTAAAGTCTCAGATACACTGGAGAAGAAAGTAAAATAAAATATTTTATTATTTTAGGTCAAAACTAATAACAGTTTATTTAAATACATTATTTTATATTGGTTTGGCTGTGCCGAATTTTGAACTCCGAGTTTTTGACTCGATAAACATAAGTCTTCTGATATTATTTCGAAGGAATAGACTAGCAACAATTATCTTTTAAAATGAGATCTATGGCAACTATGTTGCCAGAAAACATTGAACATTTTTGGGAAAGTTTTTGCCTTATCTGCAATAAAAGTTCTAAAACCTCACATGTGCTTTGGCATAACCATTTAGGGCTGCATAAAAGGAGAAGAGCACCAAATGTGTAAAATTATTTATTCTAAAAAAATAAATTGTTTTCAACATTTTAAAGATTTGACAGAGTTCCAAGAAGATTTATATTTTTTTAACTTAAAACAAAAACCGTAAATTTTGTGTGGATTCCATTATATATTGAATGAATTAATTTTCCTTGGTATGTTGCATATGGGTATTATGAATAAATTATTATATAAATATTTTACTAATTACAACATAATGTTTTAAATTTGCCAAATATTTGCCCTAATACGGGGATTATTTAATTACATTTATATTAATCCTGGCATTAAATGGTTGGCAACAATTTAATGAAATTCAATATACTACATAACCCGTTATCATATATATATTTCGCGAAGGTCTCAGCCGCAGACCCTTGTCAATCAAATTTACGTGGACTGACGTCCGGCAGAGCATCGCCTTCCTTTTTCCTTATGGATTGCCATTGTTTTCCACGAGGAGATTGTCACTTCGAGAGATATTCACGTCACTCCGTAAATAAGTCGGCCGGCGTTGAAGGGGTATTGCATTGTAATTCGTTGATGCATATTACATGAACGATACTATTGCGATATCCGAGATTCGAGCACAAAAGCGTCAGATTGCGAGATAATTGATGAGTTGCTGCTCGTGTTCGGAATATGAAATACATTTTTTGCCACAATGAACATAATTAAAGCTTAATATGAGTAGCATAAGAAAAAGTTGTTCGCTCTAAATATCTCAGATCTCAGAAGCAGTAGATGAAGATCAAATATGGTGAACCGACGATCAGACAAGTCAGTTCGATGGCGATGGTTTTTTTAGTTGATAACTAGAGAAAAATGGAGTAGCCCTTGTAGCTGAAAATGACAAGTGATAGATGCCATGTGTCAAAATTGACAACTGACAGGTGACACGCATTAAATAACATAGCCAACTTTACTGAAAATTAACCCATGACACATCTCATAGGTGGAACTTACCTGACTTGCCGCACACTGTCTTGCTTTGGCTGCGTTTGCGGAATAAGGACTGTTAGGGGGGTTCAAACAGGCAGACTTCAAGTTTGTCATTTTTGAGCCGTAACGTTTAATTTATTATTTTAATATTAATTCTTAATCAAACATTTATCTAATTAATTAATTATAATTGTAAAATGTGCTGTCTCTAGTTCATGTCCCATGCTCTTGGTGGCAGAAAAGAGAAACAAATAAAAAATTAAACGCATAGATAAAACAAAGCCGCATCAACATTCAACGAAAGTATCTCATATAATAAAACTAACGAAAAGGAAAAACATACGGCTAAAGATAAAAAAGCAGATTATGGACCTAAAACATCAGAGCCCTACTCGAGTCATTAGCGGTCTCCGAATTCCTTGTCGTCCCGTCTTAAGTGGGCGCCGGCACATTTATTTTCCCAAAAGGGTCCTTTGCAATAAATCCTGCGACAATTAATAGCATGATTTCGTAAAATGCTAATATCTCATGTTATATTTCCTCAATAATTAATGTTTTTAGGTTGATCCATCGGGTTAACAACTTCATAGAAACTTTAAAACAATAACTGCTTAATAACTCAGTCAAATTGCAAGTTAGTAGGGAGAGATGGTCGGTTCTCTCACCTTCGACATCGGAAGGATATTTTTAGCTCGAAAGCTGATTTAAGTCTCAATGAGTCAGGCCTGCTTAAGGCTTAAGACAAATCAGACCTACTAAAGCTGTATATTATTTGCTGCTTAAAGCTGTATAAGGCATGTACAAGCCAAAATATTATTCAGGAAAGCAACATTATATGACTCAATGAAGAGGCGTGAATACATAAATCTTGATCTTTGATATTTGATCAGTTTTATTCCCAAAGCTGCCCCGCAATACAGTTCAGAATCAACAAGACGATATCTCCCCCCTTGTTAATTACTTTACCATCTCCTTCGCAGCCTTGAATGTCTCATTATCTTAGAAATAATGGTTATTCTCTTATCTCTTCTCTGGGTAGCGTTGTTGTCAATTCTCGTTTTTTTTGAGGCAGCTCCGGGCTTGATTTTATGACTTTCAACATTTGGCTTCTACGTGTGCTTCAGCCCTTGTAGGTTGTAGATTGTAGATTGCTAGGGGTTCGTTTCGGCTAGTTTCAGCCGCCCGGAACTGCTACCTTACCTTACCTTACTCCATGGCGTTACAACCCTGGGTGGATTTTAGCCGACTCGACGACACCTCTCAATTTTTTTCTGTCCATCAAAACCTCCTTTAAGTTATTATTGCCCATAGCCTCCAGGTCTTTTGTTATGTTATCTCGCCACCGAAGTCGAGGTCGTCCTAGCGGCCTTTTTCCAGTTGGTGCCCCCTCCCATACAAGCCTCGATAATCTGTCGTCTGAAAGTCTTCTCACGTGGCCGGCCCATTGGAGTCTTCTGGATTTTATTTCCTTTATTATATTAGTGACTCCGATAAGCTCTTCCAGTCCTTTGTTGGTTCTCCTCCTCCATGTTCCGGTCGCGCCATGGCGTGTCGGCCCGTATATTTTTCGAAGGACTTTTCTCTCCCATATGCGCAGTTGTTCTTCGTTTGCGACAGTCATCGTCCATGTCTCGCAGCCGTACATAACTACTGGTCTTATCACGGTTCTATATAGGTTGATCTTGGTTAGCCTGGTGAGTTATTTAGATCTTATAAGGTCTTGAAGGGTTTAGAGACATCTGCTTTCCGCTTGTATTCTGTTGTTTATATCCTGGAATCCGATGTTGTCTTCAGTGATGGTTGCTCCGAGATACTTAAATTCTTTAACTCTTTCAAAGTCGTGGTCTCCGATAGTTATATTCTGACCAATTCTATCTCTGTTCTGGACACTCCGGCTTGTGTACATATATTTGGTCTTATTTTCGTTGATTTGGACCCCCATCTTCTCTGCTTCCTTCTCGAATCTAATGAAAGTTTTTCTCATCTTTATTCTGCTATTTCCTATCAGATCTGCACGTCTGTAAAGACCAATACTAGATTGCGACCTTCTCGACGGAATACTGAAGTTGGTGCCTCAATTCTCGCTCTGCTTATTATATGTTCCAGAGCTATATTGGAGAGTTTTGGTGAAAGTGCATCTCCCTGCTTTAGGCCATTGTTTACCTCGAATGGCTCTGAGTATTGTTGTCCTATCCTAACTTTGCACTGTGCTCCTTCCATACAGATTCTTATCAGACTGACCAGTTTTTCGGGGAAGCCGAGTTCTTGCATTGCTGTCCACAGTTTCGTTCTGCATATTCTATCAAATGCCTGTTTGAAGTCTATGAACATTTCATGTAACTCTCGATCATATTCCCAGCATTTCTCCATTATCTGTCTGATGGTGAAAATCTGGTCGATAGTAAAACGTCCGGATCTGAATCCACATTGATAGTCCGCAAGTATTTGGTTTGGTTCTTTCTAGTAGGATATTCGAAAGAACTTTATAGGTTGTGTTCAGAAGCGCGAGTCCTCTATAGTTGGTACATCGCTTTTTGCCTCTTTTTTTTGTGGATTGGTACAACATCCCCTTTCTTCCATTCCTCGGGCATTGTTTCATTTTGCCAAATGTTTTGTATCAGCATATGAATGGATCTATGTAGTGCCTCTCCTCCATGCTTCAGGCACTCGACAGGGATGCCATCACTGCCTGGAGCCTTATAATTTTTTAACTTTCTGATTGCCTGAATTACTTCTTCGTATGAAGGTCATTGGTCTTCTATCTCGGCAGTCTGTACCTCTTCATTTGCGATGGTTGTGCTAGATCCGTCGTTGAGCAGTTGTCTGAAGTATTCTTTCCAGGTTTTTAGAATTGCCTTGTCGTTACTTAGCTCCCCATTGTCTGCTTGCAGGAAATATACAGTTCTTGGTTGATACCCCACTTTGACTTTTGCGACCCCTTGGAAGTATTGTCTTGTTTGTCTGTTTTTGCGGCTCTGTTCCAGTTCCTTAATTGTGATGCTCCTTTTTTTCCTTCTCATAAATTTTCTTGTCGCTGTTCTTGCCTGTTGAAATTTCCTTGTGTTGGTTGGATTTGGGTTTTGGAGGTTTTCCCTTCTAATAATGTTTCTCTCATTTATCGCCTTCAAGCAGTGATCGTCAAACCATCTCTTTGTTTTCCTCTTCTTGGTTTCAAGTATTTCGTCTGATGCACTTGTCAATGTCAATTTAATGTTCTTCCAAGCGGAGTCGACGTGATCTGACTCAGTGTTTCTTAGCTTAGACTGAATACTCCTTTGGAATTTTCCTTCTGTCTCCCTTTCCTGTAATCTATCAATAGTCCACATTGCTGTTGGTGTAATTTGGAGTTTTTTTGAGACGCTATTCTAGATCGTATCTTTGCTTTAATCAAAAAATGATCAGTGTCTCCATGAGCTCCTCTCAGGCTTCGGACGTCTAAGCAGTTGCTGCATTTATCAGCACGTGGTCTATCTGATTTCTGGTCACGCCGCCGTCGTTAGAAGTCCAGGTTTATTTGTGTATGTTCTTATGTTCGAATGTGGTTGACTTTACTAGGAGGTTGTTGTTGCAAAGTCAATCAGTCTTGTGCCATTATTGATACTGGTATCATGAAGACTATGTTTTCCTATCGTTGGTCTTTATGCTACCTCCTTGCCAACCTTTGCGTTGAAATCGCCCAGGATGATTTGCATATCCACCTTCGGGAGTTTACTTGCGAGGTCCTCTAGTTGTTCGTAAAAGTTTTCCTTTATTTGATCGTCCTTGTCTTCTGTGGGAGCATGTGTGGCAATGAGGAAATAATTGTGCAGATTCCCCTTTAACCTTATGCTACCTTTACAGGTATTTTGTGCATGGCTCTACAATTTAATTTGTGTCCAAGAGACGCAGGCTTCTTCCAAAGGAAGCTATTTTCTTGGGAGGTAGTTGACTCACTTCTTGAGGTGACAGCTGTACTTCCTCAAGGTACTTGAGCCTTTTGCAGAGTTGAGTTGGACATTGGTGGAGTAGATGTTCTGCAGTTTCAGTTGCATTAGTGCAAAATCTACATTGGTCGTCTTCTGCTTGCCTGTCTTTAGGTGATATCTTACCGGGCAGTGTCCAGTGAGCAGTCCAGCGACATTTCTAATATCTGCTCTGTTCATGTCTAAGAGCTGTTCTACTCTTTTCGCAGAAAGGATGATAAACCTTTTCACCTGTCTTAGTCCTGGAGTGTTTCTCCAGTAGGACTTTTCCCATTTGTTTAGTTCTTCAGTAGCGCTCTAGACTATAATATGGTGTTTAAGCAAGGCAGTCTGCCTTTTCGTTGCCCTCTATGCCTCTATGGCCAGAAACCTACATTAAAGTTACCAGGTTGCGTGTTGCTAATTGTTTTAGGGTTTGCTTAGATTCCCAGACTAGCTTCGACACGCACTTGAAAGCTTTCAGAGCTTTTAGAGCCGCCTGGCTGTCTGAGAAAATGTAGATGTTTTTTCTGTGAGGTCCTTGTGTAAGGCACTCTTCTGCACATATATTTACGGCAAGCACTTCCACTTGAAAGATGGTCATATATTTACCTAGCGGTTTCAAAATCCTACAGTTTGGACCTAAAATGCCTGCTCCTTTCGCTAGTTTTAAATCAACTGTGTACCACAGCGATACGTTGTCGGCCTGAGGTAGTTTTTTACTCTCTCATGATTGGCGGTCATCAATAACCACTGCGCATGGGGCATTTAGATCTAACATGACCGTCATTTAGTCACTTGGTTTGCTGGCATTTTCCAGTTTTATTACTTCAACGATGCGCAGGCAACCACACAAATCTCCAGGCTTGAATTTGCCTATTTGGAATAGTCTGTGAGCACTGATAATCGCTTCCCTCGTCACACTGAGATGAAGAGGAGGCATGTTCAGCATTACCTCTCTAAGGCTGCGGTAGGGCACGTTGACATTGCCCCTGTTATTCTCAGGTACATCAGCCTTTATTAAGTTTGGTTGCTTCAGCCCTTACTTCGAGTTTCGATTGATGGTATCATTATTTTGATAGGTATCCAGCTGAAAACTTGGTTTGATCGAACTAGATGTTGGTTGCTCCTCTCCTGGATGCCGAGGGGGATTATATATCTTAGGTAAGATCAGTCTATGCCGCTAAGAAGCAAGTAAGAGCAACTTACTCGATAATTATAATGCACATGCCTTTTCATTTGAGGTATACTTGATACTGTGCAATAAACTTTTTAAGAATTGTGTTGGGCCTTGTTTGGCCTTAGCACTGACTATTTAATTTGTTGTATTATTTTAGCATCTCGATTGATTTTATGGTAGACTAGTTTAACTTGATTAGCTCACTTAACTTAGAGCTTCGCTAGATTTACTTTAGATTCGAATTCGAGGGGGGGTCGTCGCAAGTTTCCTTTGCATATAGGCACTGAGGCAGATATTTAGATTTGGGGGACTTAACCAGAGATGCTTTCTTTGTAATCGGATCTTAGCACCAGTTAGAGTTCGGGTTGCAGGTTTAGGACAACCAGAGAGTGCTGCAATTGTACGTAGGCATATCGTAACTGGATAATCAGATTTAGTGTAAAACAAGGTCTACTGCATGTTAAACCTCATTATAGCTTAAATTTTCTATAAGTTTGCTTTTTAAGTTTCCATAACCTTTTTCAAATATTGCTCATGATGTCTACCAAACTTCTATCATTACTTAAACGTGTCCCAGCTAAGCGCTCTATTAAGAAAAAAATAATAAGAAATTGTAGTTTGCACCAGTATAGAGTCCGAAAAAAACGGAGCAAAAGTACAATATAAAGGATGTTAAAGCACCAAGTTAAAACTTTTTGCTCTACGTCGCACAAAATATAGTTCCACTTAAAACGTTACCATTCCTTTACCGCCCTATGGCGCAATTATTTTCGGCGCGTTTCGTCCTTTTCGGTTATAATTTGGCTTGGTTTTATGGCACCTCCAACATCCCGAATTGCACTTTTATCGTCCTTGGTTGTGACTTGTGAGATATGGGTCAAGTTTGTGTGCCTCGTATAGTCGCTTAAAAGGAAACAGAGAAGATTCATGTAGTTTTTTCCACAATGGACCCTTTTAATCAGGATATTATGTTGATGAAAATACATGTTGTATTAAATTTATAAAATTTACATTTACTCACAGAATTCAACTGTTGTCGCACTATTATATTATTCTACGATTTTTCCTGTTGCTGATCATATCCACTCTGCTCATGGCTTTAAATGTCCTGGCCTATTAATTATTATTTTCGTTCCCAACGATGACGAAACTTGTTTAGTTAAACGAACCTTGCGGTCAGAGCTTAAACGACGTAAAAGGCATTAACATGCCCGGCGTATAATTTGTATCATGCCAAGCCCCTATTCGGCCTGAAAAGTACGGAATCCCTCAACAAAACACTAAACCTTTATCTGTTCCGAAACGCCGGACATGATGGCACGCGGACCGTCTGTAACTTTTTCGCTTTAAGCCGCTTACGTTGAGTCATTTCTTATTTTGCATGCTGCCAGAAGAAGCTTTGGGAGATTTAGAAAATGTATACTAGAGACCCCGTTTCGGACAAGTTGGAAACTCGTAAGAAGATTACTGTTTATATTAAATTTTAAATTAATTTTTTTCATTATGAATGCAATTACACTAAACGTTTTGAGATTATCGAATCAGTAGATATAAAAAAACAGTTCTGCATCGACAGCCACCGTTGTAGGTCTCTCAACTTAGATGGAGTAATCCGCTAAAAAGCGCCCATTTGGCACTTGACATTTGTCATCAATCCCCACTCAAGACTATCTTCCTATATCGACTCTAGATTTTTATAATCAATATTTTAGCATATTTCACTTTGTCTCTTTTGTTTTGTTGTGCATTTGACTTAGTGGCGAACCAGTTTATGAAAGCAGCAACAAACAGTATGAAGATTGGAACGTGGAATGCAAGAAGTATGTTTGCATCAGTAAAACTGGACAACATTGTAAAGGAAATGTTGAGACTAAATGTAGATATTCTAGGAGTTAGTGATGTTAAATGGCCAGGAAGTGGCAGCTACGCAACAAGCAACGGCACATTCTATTATTCTGGGAATAGTGACCCGAAGCATTTGTATGGAGTTGGAGTGGATTTAAATAAAGGTTTTGCAGCCTCGGTTTTAAATTGTATACCTTACTCAGACAGAGTCATGATGCTTCAACTTAAAACACATGCAGGAAATATGAACATTATACAGACATATGCACCAATAGCGGATAAGGAGAACGACGAAGTTGAAGATTTTTATGCTGAGCTTGATGATATCTTTAGAAGCATAAAGAGTATTAATATCACAGTAATTATGGGACATTTCAACGCCAAAATAGGCAAAGCCAAGATCGAAGGACACACAGGAAGTTTTGGCTTGGGAGAAAAGAATAATAGGGGGATCGACTGGTAGAGTTCTGTCAAGTTAGAGATTTCATGATAACAAACACCTTCTTCAAACTACTAAATCGTAGACTGTATGCATGTAAATCCCCTGCGGATAACCCAGGAAATACAGTTAGAAACCAAATAGACTACATCCTCATTAACAACCGCTACAAGAACGGAGTCAAAGCTGCAAAAACATACCCAGAGGCTGACATTAACTCCGACCACATCCCATTTATAGCTAAACTTAATATAAAGATGAAAAATATTACAAAACGTCTCAACAACTACATAGACCCAAAACACCTTAAGAATCCTGAAATCGATGACACAGTTAAGTAGAGAGCAACGAATGCATAAGGAACATTAACACATCGAATGAAGTCAGTGTGGAGGAAGAGTGCAAACAAATTCAAACAGGGTTAGAAACAATAGCTAAAAAACATCTAACTAGGAAGAGAACCAAGAAAAAGCCCTGGAGAACATCAGAAATTCTAGATCTTATGGAAGAGAGAAGAAAGAGTAAAGTCAATAAAGATGAGTACAAAACACTACATAAGACAATACAGAAAAAATAAAGGAGGCAAAAGAAGAATACCTAGTAGCTCAATATGACGAAATAGAAGTACTAGAAAGGAAATTTGACAGCTTTCACATGCACAAAAGGATATAGGAAATAACTGGATGCAACAGGGTTAAAGCAGCTAATAATATTATCAAGGTTGCAAATTGACGTATAATAACTGACGTAGAGGACAAACTTGAAAGGTGGAAAGCATACCTATCAGAACTCTTCGATGATGAAATACCTCCAAAACCGGTTTTAGAATTAAGATCAGAAAGAGTATGTGCTATGAAAACTATGAAAGTCAGGAAAGCTGCTGGTCCTGATCAGATACCCATAGAGCTTATCAAATTCTTTGATGATGATGTGATTGATATCCTGCCGAACCTTTTTAATCGCATTTATGATAAGAGGCAAATTCCTAAACAATGAATAACATCCACTTTTGTGCTCGTACCCAAGAAACCAAATCCAAGAGAATGTTCAGATTACCGAACCATTGCACTTATGGGCCACACTTTAAAGTTGTTCTTGAAGATCATCCACAAAAGAATTTACAGAGGCCTCGAGGAAGACATAAGCAATACACAATTTGGATTCCGAGAAGGACTTGGAACACGAGAGACGCTTTTTGGGATTAACGTTCTTTTCCAGCGCTGTCTGGATATAAACCAAGAGGTGTATGCGTGTTACATCGATTTCGGGAAAGCCTTTGACAAAGTGAAACATGACAAATTACCTCGGCTGTTCGTCAGTAAAAACATTGACTCAGACGATGTTAGAATAATTAGTAATCTATATTGGGGCCAAAAAGCTAATACAATGGTAGAAAACCAACCAACTGAAAAAATGGAAATGGTGGTGTGAGACAAGGTTGCATCCTATCGCCGCTTCTCTTTAGCCTATATAGCGATGATATTTTTAGGGAAACCTTAGAAGACGAATCAGTGGGATTAGTTATAAATGGAGAGGTGATTAGTAAGTAATATGAGGTATACTGATGACACCGTCTTTTTAATGAGCAACCTTTTGGAAAAATTAAATAAGCGATGTAATGAATAAGGACTAAAAATTAACTTTAAGAAAACCAAGTTGATGGTTGTTACAAAGTTCCCACAGAATCTGAACCATGTGAACCTGACGGTGGCAAACACCACGATAGAGAATGTGCCGACATAGAGATATTTAGCAACTTGGGTAGAACAAACGGGAGATTAAACAAGAGAGATAAGAACAAGGATAGAGGTAGCCAGAACAACATTTATAAAGATAAAAAAT
>MU183382.1:175194-205099 GCA_016904865.1 Pissodes strobi | reverse complement strand
TAATTTCCTTTATAAAAATCAAATCAATTATGTCAGTCATTTGTTTTAATAACAACTGTGCTGCCATTTTAACTTTAAACTATAAGGGGGAAAATTCAAACTAACTAATAATCATTCTCTTAAGGCAATTTACTGAATAAAAGGGTCAACTACTCGCATTACACATAATGTATTCTATCTGAATTTGAAAACAAATTCTATATCAAACGCTGAAAATAAATACCATGAGTTCCATTCAAAAATTAAATTTTAAAAAGATATTAACCGTTAATGCATAATTGTTTTTTTATTTCATTTTCTGATGGTTCAGGGAAAATACTGGAAGTGTACTAACTTATCTTATCGAATATATCCATTGGTCAAAATATGGCGAATCATCCTGTGCAAAGAACGTTGGTTTATACGTTCTCGTAAAAAGTTATGCTACAGAGAACAACATCGTATCGTCCTTTATTTTAAAGAAATGCACACACCTACCACCTAACATATAACTTCGTAAGCCATAAGGCAACATACTAATTAAGCCAAATTTCAAACATGGAACTTTTTAACAGCCTCAGTCATTCTCAATATCATTATTTTACTATGGATGTTGCCATCCCTAGCCTGATCTCTTATGACACAGGTAGGGAAGCAGATATACTTTTTTGGATGATATATTACTCTAGTCCCATTGGGTGTCATGCAAGGCAAAAATAATAACATCTATTCATTTGCATATGAATGCAATAAATTCTTAAAATACCGCTGAAAATGCCGACGCAAATCCCTAAATTAACAATTATCAACTTAATTAACTTGACTTTATTCCCGTTATTAAAAGAAAAATATCTCGTAAGCGTCTAGTCGTAATATGTTTTAAAATCTGTCAGTAACAGCATTATTATAGGTATTTCGTCGCGGCCCACGAAAAAAGTTAATACTACCAATTCAAAATCAATGAAGCTTTTTTTCGACTTCCATACTGAAACACCGTCACTATTCTGTGTGTTGTTTGGATTACATGAGTGTGCATCTCCGAATTAAAAAAATTTCTGCTAAATAAACTCACATGTTCAAGAAAGATTGCACGATGACATCCCCCCGATCAAAATACTCCGGAGGTAAAATAGCATCCTCTTCGGATCTCCGGGTGGCCTGGGGGGACCATCAGGCCCGAACGTCTCTGAAGACGTCTTTAAGACAGAAGCTGAACTTCTGCAACATAAAAGGCGTCAACACAAATATTAACATGGTCTACCAGCACCTAACAAGCCTCATATTTTAGCTCTATCAGAAACAAAAATGAAATCAAGCACTACTCATGCTCAAACTCAGAACTCTGGATTAGCTGTTTTTATACGAGACGATTTATCTTGTCAACGAGAAGAAACATAGGAACTTAAAAACTTCGATGTCATCTGGTTCAAATTAAGCACAGATCGAGCAACCAAATTTATTTGTTGCTTGTAAGAGCACCTAGCGAATACCAATATAAACGGTTTTTCTGAAATCTTGGCAATCAAATTGATTTTCTGCAGATCAACTATCCAACGACAAAAATTATCATAGTGTCACACATTTTGAGGCGGGAAAATGAAATGTTATTTTCAATAAAAAGATATAGATCTATAACTTGTAGCCTGCAAGAGAATGAGATAGAATACAGTATACGCATATTTACGTCTCCTAAACGGTATAGCAATGAAGTTAAAATGCGGTGCTGTGATTGGTGTTCTGAAGGTCAGGGGGTGTTAATGCGCTTTTTCAGAAAGCACATACTTGGATGATATGATTGCAAAAAAATTGATGGTTTGCATTAAAACTCTTATGTAGATAATCAAATTTAGTTTAAGCACTTTAAGTTAATAAAACAGTAATTCATGCCGAATGTGTCAGAATTATCCATGTCTTTACGATCCAGTGAATTGCTCTCAATACATCTGGTGGTGCAGTGGTCAGACCTTCTGCTTGTCATTCGCACGGCCCGGGTTCGATTCCCGTCGGTGACAAGATATGTCTTTTTTAATTTTATATAGTTTTTAATATCGCACTGCTGAAGTTTTCACATCTGTCGTGCGGTTTAAAGCACACACCTTTTTTGTTATATAATTTCGAAAATTTTAAGGATTGTCCTTGTTAGTAAATTAAAACAGCAAAGCCTGCAATTATGCAGAGCACAATGTTGATCAGTCGAACGGTTGCCATCAAACCTCGTAATAAATTCCCTGTGTGGTACTTTAAAAGTTTCCTAAATTACCAATTTAATAAATGCACTGGAATTTGTAAATTAATAAACAATTATTAGGTTTAAAAGTAGTTTTTAAGAAAAAAAGTTTCTAAAAGTTCCCTTAATTGCATGTCACATGTCCCAGAGGTAGCGAAATCTCCTTAAAATAGGGAAATGTCCCTAGCGATGGCAACGCCATAACCCCTGTACACGTCGTTGTACAGGCGCACGTTGATTCGATGCGTGCCGGTGCAATTGGTTATGCCGCTTGGCGGGATTTGGACAAGAAGCATCGTATTATTTTGTGCGAGAGACGTCCGAGGAGAAGTAAAGCGGAGGCGTTTAAAGATCCTTTACACAAATAGTGCACTATGTAAAAATCGACCTCTCCTATTGGTCGATCTATCTCGTATTACGATATGTCTACCTGATGCAATCGGTTTCTGTCAAGAGCTCTCGTGGTGTAGAGGTTATACAGATGGGTCTCACCTGGACGGCCGAGGTTCTATTTTTTATTATTATTTTTTAAGATTATGTTTCTAAACAGTTTTTTTTCTTGATTTTGGGTATGTCTTGGGTTAGCACCTGGTTAGTTTCCTTTTCTTGAGCCCCCGTAGCGAGCGAAGCGAGCGGAGGGCCATGCGGATCGACCAATAGGAATGGCCGAGTTTTATATAGTGCACTATTTGTGGAAAGGATCTTATAATGCAAAGCGGAGTAGCGGAACTAGGAGCAGCTCAGAGCAGCAGAGTGCAAAAACAGTGCAGTAGGTCGTAGTTTTCGAGGAGATTGCAATTTTATCGATTTTTATGTTTTTTTTTTTCATTGACGCTGCGTGCAAGGCGGTTCGCTGCCGCTGAAGTTTCGGGTAGATAAACATTTTTAATTTATGGAATTATGGCTTGAGGGCGAGGGGGGTACTGTCCCCCAGTAACCCCCCCCCCCCCCCCCACCGCCATATCTACGCTGGTGATGCCCATATGCATTTACTTGGAAATTAATGAATCCCATAAATACCTAGTTATTTTTCAATTACACAAGTATTTCATCCAATCTCGTTTTGCCTTGGGGCCGACTCTGCCATCAATAAATTCAGTTTATTCCTTTGACTTACACCTCGCGTTATACTCGCAGTGACGCACTTTGCCGGGAGAGCACATCTTAATGTCTTGGCAGCACAGCGAAGGCACGAACATCATATAAACGTAAGAAACCAATATGCGTCACGATAGATTTTTAAACAAGACTCAATTAGTAGCAGGTCATACACAAAAATATTTTCACCGAAGTGTGTTGGTGGTGGATAAAACTTGAAAGTATGTATTATAATTTCTACATTTAAAAAAACTATAATAATTTGAATTTGTTTTCAACGTCTCATATACAGGAAAGGAGAATAATTATTTACTTGGACGAAACGTGGGACGTGGCTCAATGAAGATCATTCGGTACAAAAGGAAAATTTATAACAGGATAAAAATATTAAAAGATCTCGTCAGGTGTTTTGGCTTCAAAATTTATTCCAGTAAAGGCCCCATACTGATAATAAAATAACACATATTATTGGAATCGCGATTTAATGCATTTTGAATCCAGATAGACCAAAGATTACAATACGGAAATGACTGGTCGATTATCTTTGAAGACTATTTTTAACAAACGATGGAACTAATGCCAGAAAATTAAACTAAACAAATTTTCATATTAATTCAACGCGGTCAAAGTCCTACGCACAATATCACATGAGTACAAATAAAAAGTTTCGTAGCTATATAGACATATAAAAATAAAAAATATACGTGAACTTATCGTTAGAAATAATCACTGAAAAAAACTGACGAAATGCTCTGAATCACCTAATTAAAAAAGAACGAAAAATGCGGGATCTAGACAACCTAATAGAAGATACAGTATACAGTTTCCGTAGAATCATCGACTCGTATGAACTGACTGTAGCTGACATCACGGAGTGAAATATGGAAACGAATCGTTAGCGTAGAATAGAAATTGATAGTACCTATTAATATACGGGGAAAACTTCTAATTGCATGCATATTATGCATGCAATTAAGATAAATAAATATATATATTTAAATTCGTCTTTAAAGCTTAATAGTTCCTTATATTATTATAAACCAAAAATCCATCACCTATTATTGAGAATCAACTTAACTGAATAATTTTTAAATGTGCAAAAGTAGTACCTAATGGTACATAACCTCACGTAACACCAATAGCAGTTTTTTAGATTCCACGTGCATGATTAGGGGACGTTATTAAATAAACGTATCAAGCTATTGATAAATTAGTATTGCCTCATCTTCTATAAAAAAGCCAACACATTTATATAAAGACTCTACGATTTAAATTGAAAACAAAAGTAATAGCAGGTATTTAACAAAATAGGAAACACCTAACCAAATTCCAAAATATAGTTTTCAAAATCTACCTACCGACCCAAAAGAAACCAGTAGCAAACATATTATCGTCCATTAATCGTTTTATTCCAGGTTTTAGCCAGTATGCACTGTTATAAATTCAACTTAAAACTATAAAGATCATATTTCGGGAAATCTTCGAGTTCAACTGAACCGGCACAGGAGATCTCCGAATTTCAACCGTATATTTAGCTCAAAATATTTCCCAGAAAATATGTTTATTTTCAGGGGCACCATAATATGTGATAAATTGAATGCGGCTAATACAGTCACCACCTGTGAAATGTTAAAAAAGCTAAATTCATCCCAGGAAAACTAATCCAATTCAAGAATTTAAACATTAATTAATATTTTAACTTCAGGTATACTAATATCATAATGTACTGATGGATAGCAATTGTTTAAAATACAACTTGTCAAAAAGCAGAATATTTTGTGTTTGTAATATAAAGGAGATAAGATAATTTTAATATTCATGCATTTAAACAACGCATACAGGCAACATGATATTGTAAACCATAAAGATGGTTCTCTAATTAACATTAATTTTTAAAATGGACATTCGTTAAAAAACGTAACAAAGGGTCTGGTAAAGTTCACGACCCACGGAATTTCGCAATTTTCTTTAAGGGTGTGTCCTATAGAGTAGTTTAAGACAAAAAAAATCTGCGGATCCCCCACATTTGAGCAGAAAAAAAGCCTCCAAAGTTCGAGTTTTGAGGTTAATTGAACTGTGAACTTTCGCTACTACTTTCCCGGGTGTGACGTGAAAATAAGGAAATTGTAGCAACTGGTTGCCATAATATACCTATTTGATTTGTGCATATTTCATTTAGTAATTTTTTATAATTCTACTATGTTTTACTTCGCGCATGGCCTTCCGCTCGTTTCGCTAGCTCCGGGGGCTCAACAACAACTAACCGGAACTAACCCAAGGCATGCTCAAAATCAAGAAAAAATTCATTTTTTGGACTTAATCTGTAATTTTTTAAAGAAAAAGTGTATGATCCACCGATTTTTTCAAACAAAGAAAAGTGCAAAACTCTGAGGGTCGTGAACTCTACCAGAACCAGTGAAATATTAGTAGAATTATAAAAAATTACTAAATGAAATATGCACAAATCAAATATATTATGGCAACCAGTTGCTAAAATGTCCTTATTTTCACGCCACACGTACACCCGGGAAAGTAGTAGCGAAAGTTCGCCGTTCTACGTCAATTAACCCCAAAACTCGAACATTGGGGACTTTTTTGGCTCAAACGTGGGGGATCCGCAGATTTTTTTCTCTTAAACTACTCTAGAGGACACCCCCTTTTTAATGAAAAAAAAAGAAAAAGGGAAATTTCGTGGGTCGTGAACTTTACCAGAACCCGTAACAAAACAAACTGGAAAAGACTTACAAACACTGTAAAAAATCGCCTTGAGTAAAACTAAGAAAATTATTGAGTAACTTGCATTTTTAGTGAAATTTTGAGTGAGCCCATTAAAATGAATAAAAAATGAGTGAATTTAACATATTATTGTGTTAGTTGCCAAAAAAATACCTATATTTGTGTAATATAGGCTCATAAAAAGGTAATTAGGTGGTTTTTAAACTAAATTTTGTGTGATTCAATCCCTTCCCTTCCAATCGTAGATATTCTATGCGTATTTCTAGTTAAGTTAAGACACACTGGCAGGTGCAGACGTAGGAATCGAAGCGCGATCAAATTTCTAGTATTAAAGTGGCAAATAATTATTATTGTGCTAGTGTAAATCATATCAAGCAGATCTATGCACGAACGATACACGTGCTCTGCCGGACTCTGCCCTGCCATCGGTTGTTGGGTTGATCCTAGCGAGGCGGCCGAAAATTACGAGTCGTGCTAGTTATGACTGATGCTGGAAAATGGAAAAAATTATATTTAAACTACAGTTTAAACTGAAAAAAGCGTGGTGTAGCTGCATTAAAAATGAATTGGATTATAAGTTCATAACAGAGACCGGTAAGTAAAATACTACCTACCTACTTAATGTATATGTTTGTTAATTAGGACACCATTTTGCTTTTTAACATTGCTGTATAGGCTCTATAGTATATCAGTACGCGCTGATTTGTCATTCATTTGGAACCACTTTATAGTTTATTCTCATGCTGTTATACGTAATAGAGATTTGACTTTGAATATTTTGCTAACCGTAAAAATAAGTATATACCTAATACGTAATCTGGGTAATCAGTCATGAATATAGGTATCCCACCATCTATATACGTGCCGTAACATATATAGGCACAGCTTATTTAATACGTATCTATCTACTTACACTTCAATAACTCAAATATTATTTAATTTAACCAAATTATGAGTATAGCTTACGAAAAAGTTAGTTGAGATGCAAAACTGTATATTAATCCATTCATTTATTATTTTCCATCTCAGAGGGCCATGAATTCAAAATAATTTTTCTTAGGTTGGCGAACCTGAAATCGCTGTATTAAGTACTTTTTACAATTATGCGTTATTAATCCAGAACCCATCAAAATGCAATGGTACAGGTAACAGCTGTTAGGTACGAATTCACCTTAAATTCGAGGTCCCTGGTACACCAGGCTAATGTTTGAAGGTCCCTGTTATGACAGGCTGTGCTTAAAGGTCCCTGCTTCGCAGGCATAAATTGATTTTGTTTTTTTTTTACCTTATTTTTTAGGTCTCTAGTACACCAGCCTATGTTTGAATTCATCTGCTATATCAGGCTATATTAAAAGGTTCCCAAATTTACAAGTTTGGGCTAGGTAAATAAGGTCCCTGATTAAGGTCAGGCAAAGGTCCCCAAATTTAAATTTTTGGGCTAGGTACCTACTTAACGTCCCTGATTAAGACCAAGCAAAGATCCCTGAAATTATGTTCAGGCTAAAAATTTTCGACAATATGGTGCCCAAATTAGTGTGTAAGCAAAAATTACTTGAAAGCATATAGGCTGTGGGGTTCCTAACTAACCTCAATGAAATGGCCAAAAAATAACATTTAAAATCAAGCTGTACACTGTGTAGATTTACATGATTTTTTGACATTTGACGACAATCTGTTTATTCTGTCTGTTGTTTTGCTTTTCTTTTATTTTCACAGTATCGGTCTTTGTAAGAAGGAAGGTGCGAGGACGCCCCATTGTCAGGAAGACCGTGTTAGCTCATGTGATTCCCCGCCACTGGTTCTCCCGATGCGACGCTGCTTAGAACAACAATGTCAGCACCTCGACTGTGAATATTATAAGACTAAGAATTTGTTCACGTTACATTTGTTGGAAAAAGCAGAGTGTGATTTAATATCTTGGAAGAGAAGCTTGTATTTAATCGTAATAAATCGTGTTTGGAGCTAATTTCTACATTATTTCTAGTTTCATGGAAGCAAAATTACATTAAAGCTAACTAGTAGGTTATTACTCAAAAATGAGTTACTTATGAATATTTTTTAACTAAAATTTAGTTCATTAAACCTAATTTTTAGTAGTAAGTTACTAACAATAGAGTAAAATTAACTCATCATTGAGTGGGCTGGTGAAGAAAAATAACTCAAAAGATATTTGATTTTAACGAAATATTGATTTTAAACTTCACTAGATTGTGTAAATTTTGAGTAAAATTTCCCACACTTTTATGAGTAAGAGATACTCAAACATTTTGTGTTGAAATTTTACACCATTCTTTGTGGACCCGTTTTGACAAAGTATTGTGTTCATTTTGAGTTAAATTTAACTCATAATTTTTTAGAGTGAAGGAATAAGCTTCCGATTTAATGTTAAACTCAGTAAATTCTAGTCGTTTATGACCATATGTTACATAAAGCTTGCTAAACGTTCAAAAATACGACCAAAATATTATAAATCTAGTATACTGTGTGTTTCATATATAAAAAAAGGAATATAAAAAATCGTTTACTTCGACGCTTATTGAAATGGATGAAATCTCAAAAACGGGAATACAGAACTCACTCACCGGTCCAGGTAGGTTCAGTTACATACATCCTGGATTGTTTCTAATCATATGAATTCACTTTTCAGAACCCTACTGCACTTTTGAACCTGGAAATCCACTGAAAAACGACGCGCTGAACCGTCTTTATTGGAAGGAAATACCACAACTGAAAGCTTGAATCTCGCTCTCTTGGCTTCAAGATGTTGAACAGCCTTGCCTCTTCGCCTAGTCAGGTATAAGCGAGGGTACAGCGCTGGTTATAAGTTTTAGCAGTGACGTGGTTTTGTGGTACTTCGTAAAACGATAAACGGGATAAATAATGAACACGAGAAGGGACAGAAAGAAACTTATTACATATTACAGCTGTAATACTGATAACAATACTGATACAAGTTCTGAATGAAAGCATATTAATCGATTGCAAAAATGCTTTGCGAAAACATTACCAAAGCAAAAAAGTATTTTGAGCTACATACTGAGATAGCCTTTCTCACAATATTGTATTATGTCCAAGGACATCAACGGTCTTTCTTAAATAATATTGCACGAATTTTTGCAGATAAAATTATTAAGTGCTAAGAAGATTACCAACAGTGACAGTGACATTTCTGATATAAGGAACTCAATGGAGTACATATTTCATTCAAAGATAGATTCGATTCACCCTGTTCATTGCTGGTGTCAGATAATAATGTACCTATGTAAATACAATGTAAATAGGATATCGTAATTCACTAAAATAAAGCTCAGTGCATGCTGGGTCCAAAAATATATTCACATTAATGTCGATTATGTATTGGAGCATATTTTTTCATAGAAGGAGTGCTTACTAGTGTAAATAAGATTAAAGTAAAGTAAAATCAATAAGTACAATTTTAATTTTATAATGGCTGAATCAATTAGTGCGTATCTTGAAACAATGGAAAGATAAATTATAAATTTATCTTAGCTTAAGATAAGAAACCGAAGTAAAATTGTTAGTATAAATCCAGTTAAAGGAGACAAAAGAGTGATAAATGTAAATTAGATCGTAGTGCATAAAAAAAAGAAATATAGCATAAGGGTGCAAAAATTTACAGATGAGTTTAATAACATACATTATATTTCAAGAAGAATCTAAAAACATTGAAAACTATGCCGATTCAATCCTAATTTACAATCTAGGAAAAGTCCAATTTTGGCGCTCCTCGCCATCAAGATATTTTAACGGATTGCTGGGTTCATTCGGTCCCGTACGGATTAATAATATAGACCCTTCTAGATACTTTTTAGGCCATTATTTAAAGTGTCGCTTTACACGAATTGAAAAATAATCGGTAATCAAGCAAGACAAATTTCGATTTCGCGTAAAGTTAAAGATGGTCTTATTAAAATTAAACTCGAAACAATTAAAAAAAATGCGTGAAGTCCAAGGGCGAGAGAAGCTTCTTCTTCCTTAACAGATATAGAGATACAGTTAATTGATTACAATTATTGTCGTCTTCCCTTCCGGTCGTTCCCTTAACACACAGAGTAGAGGCTATATAGGCAAGCTACGCATCCATTCCCCCTCCTGCCGGCGGCCGTCTCTAATCAAGCGTATTTCCCCTCTTGTCGCCGTTAACGCACTCGTCGAACTCCCCTCATGCAATTTTCATAGCGCTCGAAAATTGCTGCCCCACTTCAAAAGTGAAATGTGGAAGAAATTCGTGTTGGTAGTGGAGGAAAATGA
Source organism: Pissodes strobi (assembly GCA_016904865.1). Taxonomy (NCBI): domain Eukaryota; kingdom Metazoa; phylum Arthropoda; class Insecta; order Coleoptera; family Curculionidae; genus Pissodes; species Pissodes strobi. The sequence goes on along the minus strand of MU183382.1, from coordinate 194,787 downwards.
ACAGCGACTACCGACCGAGCGATAGGAAATAGAGGCCGGGCCTTAAATTGAGAAACACTTAACCGGTCCGGCTTTAAATACATCGGCCTCAGACTAGGCCGGGCCTAAAAAAAAGGACCCGTTGAATGCAGTTATCGAACTCACAGAGGGGACAAACCAGTCATATCATTTGGATCTAGGACACCAAGCTTGTAATGAGGAACGTCCTTGAAAAGCAAATGGAATATAATTAATTATTAATATAATTACGAGTAGATTAAACAGTTGTACTAATGTTTTCGCCATCAACCATTTTTGAGCAAAATGCTTTAATTCCTTTAATTTTTCTCTGCGTTTTTCGTTTGGGAAACACAAATTTCAACATTGCTGTTTAAAGCATAAAAAATAAAACTATATCTTTCACACAAAAATGTGACATTTTCATTAAATAATTTCTTGACATAGCTCGCGACAAATAACGTTGTAATTGACAAAGAGATAGCAATATTTCGTGTTTCTTGATGTCTCTTAGACGTAACCTGTTCTTGACAACTTTGAAAAAAAAAAACGCACCACATTAAAGATATAGTAGCCACTTCGGTAAAAATTTTTGCGTTCTCGAAAAGAGAAGAACACATATGTGTATAAAAATTGTTTAAATATAATTTTTAAGTCTATTATCGTTCACTTCCTACGCAGTCTTCAGAACATATTAAATTGAAACCTATAGAAATAAAATATACATCTAAGCAAGTAAAACAGCAAATAATATATTATGCAATGATAGCTATTAAGACACGCATATGAGAATTACGACCCGAGCCGTAGGCATTTTTACGTTTCCTAGACCGTGAACGCTAGTGCGCTGACCAGGTAGGAAATGTAAGGCGCGCCAAATCACACGTTCCCTAGACAGTTGGCGCAACGCCAACTGTAGTCCAAATATTAACAATGTTGCAGAATTACCCATGTCTTGAGGGTCCAGCGAATTGCTTTAAACTGCTCAGTGGTCAGATCATGTGCCTGTGATACGGCGGCCCGGGTTCGATTCCCGTCGTCGGTGTTTTATTTTTTAAATATTTTGTTTGTAAAGGTTTTTTTTTCTTCATTTTGCCTTGGGTTAGTTTTTGTTGGTTGCGCCCCCGTATCGAGCGTTACTTATTATCTACTCTCAGGTATTTATTTTGAAGTCACCCATTATTGCGTCCACTGTCTAGGAAATGGAGTGTTTGCATTTTTTTACGTTTCCAGCTCATCAGCGCAACCAGTAACGCTCGCATTAATACATTCTGCACATGCATTTGGCACCTAGGGGTTGTTATTGGTTAAACCATTCAAAATCTGAACTTCTATCCAATCAACGCGCGGGTGTGAAAATCGTGTACGGAATGTAATACGGTGCCAAATTCAGGTACGGAATGTAATAAATACTTTTGCAGTGTAAGTATTTTCCGAAGGCTTCAAAGAGTATGGTAGAAGTTCGGAAAAGATGAGAGGCATCTTTTAAAGACAAGCGTCTTCAAACAGCGCTTTCTAGTTAGTACTGTTAACTTCACGCATGACCATCCGCTCGCTTCGCTCGCTCCGGGGCGCAACCAAACAAAACTAGCCCAACCTAACCCAAATTTAAAAAAAGAAACAAACGTAACCTTTGAAAAAAAAAATGTCTTGTCGTCTGACCGGAATCGAACCCCGAGGCAATCCGAAGCATCACATCACGAGCACAGCATCTAACTACTGCCGCCACCAGGCTTGCTGAAAGCGATTCATTGGACCGCAAAGACATGCTGCTCCATTAAACTGTTATTACATTCCGTACCTGAATTTGGCACCGAATTACATTCCATACACGATTTTCGCACCCGCGCGTTGATTGATGGATAGAGGTTGAATGGTTTAACCAATAAAAATCTCTTAGGTGACAAATAGATGTACGGAATGTATAAATGCGTACCGCTCGGGGTATAGGAAACGCAAAAATTGGAGCCGTAGGCCATAAAATAGTGTATACACTATTTTTTCCACGAATAGCACTTTAGCTTTCAAAATTTACTAAGTAAATAGTAACTATGAACTGTCAAAATTGATAGATTTTAAATGTCATGGTAATGACAATCTTTGACTTTCACCGAATACCCATTGCTGTGATATTGCATTTTGATTGGTTATAAACTGGTATCATAATGACAAATCTGTATCTTAATCAGTCTCATTAAAATACAGGCAGTAAATGTGTAATAAATCAGAAAAGAATTTCTTATTTATTTAAAGAATATTTTCCGTGAGCTATGCCAGTGGTTGTCAGTGTTACTAGTACTGCTAGATGTTATTTTTGTACCTATTGCATTGTCATAGTTTCGATATATAATTTTGTATTACTTCCATCAACTCTTTGAAATTGTTAAGTGTTACTTTTTATTTTTAAAATGCTATTTTTGACAATATAATTTGCAAATAGAAGAATTAATTAGGCATTCTATAAATATAACCCTTAGTTTGTAAGATTGATAATCTATAAATTATTGAAAAGGACCCAAACGATAGTGTTGCCACGTTTGTCGGAAATATAGTTCTGACAATCACAGTACTTTTCCTACGCTTGGCGACATTGGTGTCCTGCTTATATACCGTTTCTTGCATTTTCGTTGTATCACTCTTAGTTTTAGGTTTGATAGTGCGTCATGATAATTGCACTTTGCTGTTACTAAATCAAATCACTTCTATGTATGTATGTCCTTTTAAATAATAAAATTTCAGCGTATTATTATTATAAAAAAATGTTTCCTATATCTAACTAAAAGATATATAGGCATTTTTATCAAAATATTTCCATCTTGTATTCGGATTTATGTTGAAGTGAGACTTGATTGAAGACAAACAAACTAGTAGTAAGTACATAGTAATACCACCGAACATTATTTTAAACCATGGTACTAATGAACGATTACATTTAACGCGACAGTAAGAAAACTCCCAGCCGCTAGTGGCGCCTTCGAGTAGTATCGAGTCTGCATTAGTACGGAGTGTTTCAAAATTAATTGGCTTTTAGGACTAGACTATAGCTCTCTTTTTAGGCCGTTGTTCCATTCTTCCAGACCAGTTATTATGAGGTTTAATGCGGTCCTCGGTACTAATCTGTGGGTAATAGACACAATAAAGTACCGATCTACTAATTTCCTAAGCTGTTCCGTATTGTTTGGACAACGCCCCTTGAAGTGTTACACAGGATGAACAATTAAACTTATAAATATGGAATGACTTACAAATACCAGATTCATTTTTAAAAATGTAAATTTATTATCACTTATTAAAATAAAACGGAGTTTATCCACAATACCGAAACAGAATTATTGCACTCGACGGCTCGACGCGCGTTTCGCTAACCATGTTAGCATCGTCAGGAGATGAGTAAAACAGTTTTAATAATCTCCTGATGATGCTAACATGGTTAGCGAAACGCGCCTCGAGTGCAATAATTCTGTTTCGGTATTGTGGATAAAACTCCGTTTTAGTGCATTTTGCCGAAGGCTCCAATCTCCAACATATAGATGGTACTATCACTTATGTTCAGCTGAAATAGGTTAACATGTGTTTAACATTTAATTTCACCCATTTTATATAATGTATAAAAAATAAACATTGGAATTTACCACATTGTAGCATATCGTACAGCTGACCTGAAGACAACATAACAATCCTAAAAAATTATGACAAAGTTATTTGAACCCACATAATATGTTAAGTATTACACGTTTAACTTATAGATCCAGAGCCAGAAGTAATTTTTTAGACTATCCGTTTATTTAAAAATTACAGAACTTACTCTGATCTCGTTTATTTGTTAGTATATTTTGCATTGGAACCCGATTTAATTGATTTCTTTTTACTTGCATAACATTTGCGCATTTATCCTGTTATTACAATAAAAACGGCAATTATTCATATCCTCGCCTTCCTAGCCCTAAAAATAATGTTGAGATCAAATCTGGCAGATATCAGAAAAAAAAATCAATCCACGTATTTTGTTCTTGTTGATCAAGGTTCTCAATTCAAATAAGCATAGGCTTACCAAGGCACCAAGGGCTACTTTAAAGCTGGCCTACTGCAACAAATAATCGTCTTGCTGTCGGCTAAACCTTTTTTTTATCTTAAGTGCCAGTTTCTTCAAGCCCGAATTACTTTATTGCGAAAATAATTACTATGGCTACAATTGTATTAACAATCGTTGTCATATGAAATATTTATTTGAAGAATACAGTTATCCATACTTGAAGAAACTGGACCTTAGTGACATAAAAACCTATTTGTCTGCGGTTTAGTTTATATTTACCTATTAAAAAATAGCACTAGATTAGCCGTAGGTCTTCTTCATTTACTAATTCGTCTGAAGAGGTATTGGTTCTTACCGTTGTTTGGCCTAAAGGCGCAGGTCTGTCTGTACAAATATGTATATTATTATCTCTTCGCATAGATAGTATTAGAAAACGTGCGGGTTTTATTATTAATTTGTCGAGAGTAGTTCTGCTCAATAGATGTAATCTGTTGAGGGGTAGATCGGCTGCTTTGCTGTTATTAGGGAAATCCATAATAATAATCATTAACACAAAACGAGACACAGAAGCTAGTTTTTCATAAACTTGTCTTTCATATTTTCGTCAAGGCTTTAATATTTTCGTTATTTCTAGAGACGAAGGAAATGTATGAGGTATGTGGTAGTCGCACTGAGTGGTCATGATTTATGATGTTTTTTTATATCAATGCGAACTTTCTCAAATTTTATATTTTTAATATGCCAAGTAATTTATGGATATACTGTTTATTCGAGTACATATATATTTTAAAGTGTGTTTTCATATCAGAGGCCTTTGACTCCAAAATGACGAAAACATAATAAATCACAATAAATAATGTTAGACGATACCGTAAAGTTCGGGTTACAGCAATGTGCTTAATTAATAACTCCGTTTAAGAACTAATTGAAGATTCTAGGAACCGCTATGGAAAGAATTTTGAATAGATTTGTTTAAACATTCGTTAAGATCATTTTTTTTTGCAGCTACACCTACGAAGGAAAAATTAATATGTAGCAAGTTCCTTATTTCCTTCTAATAGGAATTTCTGAAGTTTTAAAAAATATGACAAAGCACATAACTAAATGTGTAGATAATATTGTTACGTTTTTCCCGTAGGTTCTGAACGAAATGACAACTCTACTATTTTAAGCTAATACTATCTTTATTCACTACCACTGAATACAATTAAACACACTAAACTACTCTTATAACTTTACAACTATTGGATCTTTACAATTCAACACTCAATGATTAACTAATTAAAACTCTATATGATTCTCGACCGGAGCATCGAGATAATTCCAGCGTTCCTGAATCTTCGCGGCCGGCCGGCGGCGCGGCGATGACTCATACATAGTCGCGGCAAGCGGCAAGGCCAGTTCTATAGGGTAGCACGAAAACATTCGGATGATTGCTAGCCGTGACAATATGAAATATAAAGGGATGTATCCAAACAAATTGTTTTGTAAAAAATATTTTTTATGACAGAAGTAAAAGTAGAAGTGATTCATTTGTTAAATAAATATTGATTTAAATTTTGTTACTAAATTAGACTCCTCTGATGTGTCTTTAAGTTTTATATAATACAGTATGTCACTAAAGGGTATTTCAATTGGGACGTGTCGAAGTAGGCAACCTGTGGCGGCCATGTTGTTTTGGCGGCGTTTGTTTAAATTGTTGTTTATTATTCAGTCATTGATGCCAAATCACCATGGCAAGTTACACGATTGAGAAGCACGTCCAAATAATAAAACTTTATTATCAAAATGAGTGTTAGTGCAAACGTTGTGCGCGTTGCGCCCAGTTTACGGCAGACGCGGTGGCCCTTCAAAGTCTACCCTCCAACGTTTGGCAGCTAAATTCGAGACGACCGGTTCGGTAAATAATCAGCCAACACCCGTACCGCAGTTTATACCGTATCCGAATCAGTTAAACAACTCTTCACGTGTTTTGAAGCCAAGCGCTTCACCCAATAGGAGAGCTGGGAGTTCTTATCTTACGCCTGCGCTCAATAAGTGAATGCTACCTTTATAAACAAAACATCAATTCGGCATATATGTATGTCTCTTTTCAATAAGATACCGCCTGTAAGGAGAAAGAGATAGAGATAGTGTTGGCGAGAATTAACCGTAAAACGAGGCACGCAACAGGCTTGTATTGTGCTTGTATTCAGATGAGATCTCGATTATTGATTTTCTGCGCGGAGACAGGAAAAGTATGTTGATTGAAAAGGAACCGAAAAGCGAAAACTACCATCTTGTTTGTTCGAGAGTCGGCTTTTTTTGTAGTGCTTTTTGTGGACTGCATTCGCGAATTTTGTGTATTAAATCCATAGACTTAGTTGCCTATGATTAGATCCTAGTTCGACTCTGACCACGGCCCAGCTGGTCCTATAATTCTGACGTTTCCAACTAATAATGCGCATGCTCGAAATATGAGAATCCATGAAAAATTGAATTTGGCTTATCTCTCGCAGACGTGACGTGAATTGACCACCAAGATCGTGCGATTTGACCCGCTAGACTTCTTGTGGGGTTTTCTGAATGTCGCAGGTCTATGCCAATAAGCCGCAATCGACCGATGCCCTGAAAGTCAACATAACCCAGGCCATCGCTCAAATTCAGCCGGATCTATGCGGCAGAGTCATTGAAAATTGGACCACTCTGAGCCGTGCCACCGTGAGAAGCCGCGGCGGACATTTTGAACGATGTCATATTCCATACATAATGGCATACATAGGTCTTTTAAATAAAAATAGAATTTCGTTAATACCTTACGCAGCTTGTTTTATTTCATTTCAACATCGACCCGTCCTTATTGAAAAACCCTTTAGTAGGACTTATGTTATATTTTCACTTATAGATACCTACACTTATAAATATTTGACGAATTGTTTGTTATTTCGTTTAATTAAAACAATCTGACTATAACTATCACAAATATATTCGAATAGGTAGATAGATAATAAAATATTTCAATATTTTGATATTCAGATTATTCAGTTATTTTGATATTGGAATAGTATCTACTTGTTCAATTTGAAAATTTGAATATCGAAGATATAACCACAGCTTATTCATTAACCAGCTATTCATCTCTATCGAAATCGGAAAGTTGGAATGTCGGGCACTGCGCATCCTTACAGTGCCCTTAGCGGTTCAGTTTCACGGTCTCGTGATTTGTCAGGCCATGTAATGACACGAAACGAACTGAATTTAAAATTAATATTCCCTTCAAAATCCACGACAAATTCGCCCGAAGCTGCGGCTATTGCCCTAAAAAGACCGGAAATTTCGTTTTTTTTATACAATTTTGCCATTTAAAATCGTTTTCAAACGGATTTTAGACGATAAAACATCGTATTTTAAATTAAACGAATTGTCAAAAGTATTATTCAGATGCCCAAACGTTTACAAAAATATTAACTCATGGCCCTCTTCTAAAATTTTCACTTGACTTTCCCAAATCAAAGGATGCCGCCGCAAGATGAGTAGCTGGTTATTGAATAAGCTGTGATTTAACTAAAAGTGTTAAAAATTTTGCCTATGAAACAACTTGCGGTATAGTATCTAGTAAAAGTTAATCAAAGTAACACTAGTTCAGAACAACAGTATTTAAAAATGATAATTTGATATTTCAATCAGAATACATGTTGGATAGGTTTGTTAGTCAGTGCAAATAGATTAAAACAAAATGCTTAAACTGCAATTGATCCTACAAAAAATCAGTTGCCGAGATACAGATTCAACATCTGTTTCATCTCGCACCTAACTAAATGTTTTAATAATATGACAAATTAAGGAAGAACTAAATTTTATTGAATTTTTTCATAAAAATAAGAGCTATATCATATTTTGAGCACGTAAGTTGACATATTTGTGTTCCAATTCCAAGCAGATAGGAGTATGTACAGGACTATCCAAGCTAAATAGTATATTATTTTATGTGGAGGAAAAGTGATACTTTTCATGGCGCACTCGTGTTTAACAGCCGAACGGAGTGAGGCTGGTAATAGAGAGCAAGCCATGAAAAGTAACTTTTCCTCCAAATAAAATATGCTGTTTTTTCTTCAAATGTCGACAAATTAATGCAAAAACGTCTCTTTTTAATAGTAATAATATCTAATTATTATTAACGATAAATGGGTTCGCAAGGCGGCTTAGACCGGTGTCTGTGAATAGGCACAGGTTGTTGCTATAGTAATGTAACATAAAGCTGTCCGTGGACACTGTCAACAATAATTATTTTTTTAAGATTGCGTCTCCGATTGCGTCTTAATTCCGTATTGATAAGCAGTTATTGAGTAAGTTCGATTAAATAATAACCAATTTGCTCCTAAATTAGTGATTGTTAGAAATGCAGTCACAAATTGAGTGATAAATACAAATTGTAGTTTAATAAATCTTGAGTTGTTGACGCTTATTTTGTTGTCTGTTTGTATTGTATCTATGTTGCTATGACAACACTTTTACCTCCGCCGCGCCGGCGGGAAAGTGAAAAGTAAAGCTCCGGCGGAGGAAAAACGAAACTTCACGGCCGCCTACACAGTCAAGTAATGACGGATTTACTGACGTTTGAAGAAAAAAATATTTTACTACATGTTTTTAGTGACCTATGTGATCTGGGATCCGCTGAATATTGCAGCAATTTAAAGCTGCGTTGAACAACCAACAAACACACAGATTAACATAATTCGCGGATTTACATACTTATTTCACAAAATTTAGTGAAAAGCCGTATTATTGAAAATTAAACAACTGAAGGATAATGACATATGAGATTATATATTGCTCAAGGAAAAATATGATACAAAGCTATATTGTTAGATAACTGCAAAATTAAATACTGCAGTTGCACATTAAATATCGATAAAAGCAAGGTCGCGGTAAATGTATATGCGTATGCAAATGAAAACCAGATTTTAACTGTTTATTATATACGTAAGATACGAAAAGTTTTATCGTATAGTGATATACTGACATATAATGGTGTTTAAAGTGCGTGCAAGAATACTACAGTATTACTACATTTAAAAATATTTCGCCCTGCCTTCGTATACCAAAAACAGTTTTTTTATTATAATTAAAATCGCAATCAGCACATTTCGGTTTCGTTAACATAGCGTCTGCCTCGCTGACGAGAGGCAACATATTATGTAACCTGTTAGCACTCTATTTTCTAATTTACTTAGTTAGTGTAGTAGTCGGAGAGTGTTTTTCATTTTAATTTTATTAAGTAAGAAATTGGAGTCAAGTCAAGTGTCATATTTATGCATAATACTAAATTAGTATTTTAGAATTATAACTTTGTAAAATAATAAAGTTTTACTTACTTCTAGAAGTGGCCGATTATTTCATAACCATTACAAATTATATAGGAAAAGTTTTTGTGCTTTAAAAATTTTATAATTTGAAAAATACAGGGTCTCTGTCAAACTCGTGATAAGATGAGGCTCTATTCTCAAATGGAATATATTGAGTCCCTGAATTCCATGAAACATGTCAGGAATATTTTGGAAAGCATAAGCTACATCTATACTCAATCGTTTTTCGAATTATTCACACTTAAAGTTTGACATTTTACACATTTTGAAAGACTGAATAATTTAAAAGATTTACTTGGACCAAAATGGATTATACTATCTGACAGTGCACAGTGACGTCCCAAGGAAGGGCTTGGGTGGTCACGTGCCACCCCCCCCCCCTCCCCTCACCCTAAAATATAGTGCCTACAGGTGCCCACCCAAAAATAACATTAGCATTTATAAAATACTTTTCTTTATAAAACCACGCTGCATACCGCTACAAACAAAATTTGTTTTTGTCTATCAATATGGAACTTTTCCTCCAAATAAAATATGCTGTTTTTTGTTCAAATGTCTACAAATTAATGCAGAAACGTCTCTTTTTAATAGTAATAATATCTAATTATTATTAAAGATAAATGGGTTCGCAAGGCGGCTTAGACCGGTGTCTGTGAATAGGCACAGGTTGTTGCTATAGTAATGTAATATAAAGCTGTCCGTGGACACTGTCAACAATAATTATTTTCTCTACTCCCGTGCGTAAAGTACTCACTTTACGCACTCTCTAAGATTCGTAAAATAGGCGTTTTTAATGTGCAGTGCGTAAAGTAAGTTATTTTACGCACTAGTGCGTAAAGTATATTTGACATATTTTTTGACGTTTAGAGCAGTGCGTAAAATAATTTATTTACTTATAGTTATTTGTGTTTTTAGAGCGTAAAGTAACGGATTGCCGCTTGAGAAGAGCGGAGCGCGGTAATCTTTCGAAAACGGCAGTTTTACTTTGCGCTCGAAAGACGCACAGAACTTTATCTACAGCCGAATTAAAAAAAAAATTAAATGCATATTTTTGTTTATACTTCTTCTGAAATTTGCAAATGACTGTCATTTTTAACATATTATATGCGGGCATATTTAGAACAGGCGTTCCAGCAACAACTGTAACAAAGGCATGACATGACTATTCCTAGCACACTCGACGGAAAAAGTGAGAATTTTCTTTTCCATGTACGCTCTAGAGCGTAAAATCAAAACCTCAATAACTAGGCCTTAGTGCTTGTCGTGTGACGTCGTCGATGTAGGCCGTGCAATTTTAATCATATAAGTAAGGTTAAAAATAATTCTGGGATACATACACTAATATTTATGAAAACTATCAATAATTAATTTATTTTAAAGAATGCTAGCAATATGATAGACTTCTTGACAAATTCCAAAAGTTATGTTTAAGTTTTGATTTAATACTAGGTGTAGTCTTAAATGCTGGCTCCCAACTCCCCTACACCTGCGCCAAAATTCAGGATATGTATTTATGTAGGTATAATACATTTTTTATACTACTGAAAAAAAATTTATTACACATAAATACATATACTGAACTATTTGACACCTTCTCTTAATTATTATTACTTAAAAGAATACAAAAAATCGATAAAAAAATATACTTGAGTAGATATAATGTAGGCATGCATGTTATACAGTTTCAAATTTCATTTACCTAACGTCGAGCCTAACATAGTGTTTAAGCGAGTGTTTAGGTATTAAAACTATATATAAGTATTATAGAACACAAGCCATGAAAATATATGAAGCTTTTAAATAAATAGGTCCCAAATGAAATATAATGTTTAGTTATAAAAAATATTTATGCAGGCATTTGACTTACATCTAAAAGTAGTGTCACAAATCTCTCATGATCTTTTAGCAAACCAAACACATTTCAAACATAGTTTAAAATAGTTAGTTATGTATGCAACAAGTGTGTAAAGTGACCCTTTTTTATGAATGGGAATATTCGCCTACGGCTCATGCGACAATCCCATGAATACAAAAAGGGTACTTTACACATGAGTAGCATAAAAAAATTTTTCTACTACCGAAAAATATATGAAAAAGCAAAAATAATATTAAATTACTTTACGCACTGCCCTAAACGTCAAAAAATATGTCAGATTTACTTTACGCACTAGTGCGTAAAATAACTTGCTTTACGCACTGCACATTAAAAACGCCTATTTTACGAATCTTAAAGAGTGCGTAAAGTGAGTATTTTACGCACGGTAGTAGAAAAAGATATTTTTTTCATCCATATGGGGATCAGTCATATGTTTATTACAAATACTCATTACAGTTTGAGGATGTGGTAAAATAAGAGACCTATAATCTCTAAGTATTTGTATGCATCATGTAATGCGTTCTCTCCTTTAGATTGTTACACAGAGTTGCAATTTAAGGCCAAAAAATTCTTTTTTACACATCGAAATAAGAAAAAAATATTGACTTTTTTCTGTGTGTATCTTTATAGAGTAATAGAGAAGTTCGAAAAAGGCATAATTTTATATAGTTTTAAATAAATGACTGATAAAAAATGGTGAGTCCCTTTCAAAGATAAGAAGTTAATAATACGGAAAAATGTGTAATAAGTATCTCAATGAGATATATGTCTCATAATTCGTATAAGATGCTCAGAGTTCTAAATTACAGGCTTTTCGATTTCCTAACCAGAAACACCTTGGATATGCTTGTTTGATTTACTCACTGAATATGGAAATTTTTCTACAGCAATACAATTTTTTTTTAACTATACCAGTTACGAGTGAGTCATGCGAACAAAGTTTTTAAAATAAAACCTATCAAAAATCACTTATAGTCATTTATATCCCAATAAAGATTGTCCGGCTTATATCGATCGATAGGTATGTTACATGAATGTAACAGTTAATTCTTTTGATACATATTATAAATATATTAGATTTTGCAATACAAGAAGCAGGAAATGTTTGTATGATATAAATACATAATTTTTTCACAAAAGTTTTTTTAGTAATAACATTTAAAATTCGGCTTCGAACAGCTAATTAACTGACCAGCATCTGTCTCTTGGCACCTATCAGTAAAAATAATAAAATTAGTTCGTTAATCAATTCTAAAATCGTAGAATATTTTTTTCTCCAGATTGTCTATATTTTTATCTTTTTATATTATTTAAGAAAATTCTAATTACATTTGAGAAAAACTGAAACGTAAATAATTGATTCTCTTAATTTGTGTTTCTATAGTTATTAATTATTTTAAACAATGCAAAATATAGGTATAACTTATGTTCCTATATTTATCTATACCTGTAGGCACGTACCTACTTATTTATTATTATGTTAAATATTTGTAAAATTAATATTTTAAAAAGGTCAAATTTGATTTTTACATGTATACAATAGCAGAGTAAAAATAATTTTTAGAAGCACAAATTAATTAGAGGAGAGTACGCAAAACGGGGAGCTGATAGTAAAAATTGGTCTAGGTACGGCTCTGAGTGTCGCCCAAGAACCATTCATAGCAATATTCAGATTCAGGCATTCTTTTAGCACACATCGTGGGAGTAATTTAACGTTCCGAACGGCTTGGTTTCAGTACTTGCACAACCGTTATCTCGTTCTCTCGTAAAATGTTATTCGTGTGTGTCGCAACGCGCAATTGTATAGTGTGTATCAGCAGCGCTTGAGTATTATAATAATCAGAGCTAATGTCCCATTGAAAATAGTTATAGGCTGATTTATAGGCGGTCGTTAAGATTGTTCATAAAACTCGTTCGTTTAACATTGCTTCGAAAACTTGTAAATAAAACTGCAATATTTCTCCTACAGTCTGTTAAAACTTGAATTAATATCAATGGTTTTATTGAAAATAGGACTGAAATTCGTGTCAATGAATGCTAAAAACTTCACTGAATATCATTTACAGATTTGTGTTTCCTCTTTTGTACAACACATCTGACGTAATTCAAGAGAGGATCAAAGAAGATTGTATCTCATTTTTCACATAAACAAGCCTGGAATTTTCAATATAATTTTTCATGGAAAAATTTTCATCAGCGCATGCATGCATATCAATTTGTTGAATTAAATTAATACTTAAAATATATTACGTTTTTTAATAATATTACATGAATTGAATTCAAATAAATTAATTATATCTGCCAACTGGCAAACTAACGCCCGGTGCTACATGAGCGATTTGCAGCGAACGCGAACGCGAATTAGTGGCGATGCCCTGCGACTATATTAACTTTTCGTACGGCATCGCCAGCGCTTCGCGTTCGCGTCGACTGTAAATCGCTCACCTAGGACTTGGCGTAAGTGAGCGGATGACTTAGAGGGGAATGTTATTTTGCACACAACTCATCATGTGGAAAAATTCGAATCTAGTGCAGCTGTGTTCACAGGTGTGTCCCAGCTAGTTTGCATAATATATTTACAAAGGACCGGCCTAGTTAGATTTTATAAAGATACATAAAAACAAAACGCATGGTGCAGTATATTTTTCGGAAGCTTTTTAACTTCTTTCTCAGATGGAGTTATGTTTATTGATTTGAAACTATTTGTAGGCGTTTATTAAGCCGTAAAAGTATAATATGTATATAATATTTTAGAGTCCCCTAACTTAATTTTTGCTGGGGTGTCAGTACTGTTACGCTAGTAAATATTGATTGGTGATTGCCAAAATACACACGTAAACTTATCTGTAAATTTGGGTTTAAACGAATATTTGGGTCCAATCTTTGACACTTATTGATATATCAGAGGTCAATTACTGGAACATCGCCTGTTGCAGACATCACGCAAAAAATACATCAAGGAATATATGAAAATGATGTGACCAGGAGAGCGTCTGTAGCTACAACTGTGAAAATATATTCTGTTCCGAGAGTAACGTAAAATTTCCTCTAACGTAGGTAACTACCTCAGAGAAATGGCAACGGTATCGTATAAGAAAAGGAAAAAGCTAAAAGAAAATCAATAGAAATAAAAACGAAAAAGAAGGAAAAACTCATGTTCTAGAAAAAAAATCAAAAGTGAAAGAAACCAAAGTCTCAGGTTTTGAAAGCTCATCCGTTTTCGAAGAGTAGGTAGAAAGCGACAATAATTTGGATGAAATCGGTATCTACTCGAAACCATCAGAAGAACAAGATGAAAAAGCATTCAGTTAAGACATCTGGTCAAAGTTAAAATGTCGATTAAAATATGATGTCATTCGTGGGAGATTTTGTTTTGGTTAAGTTTTTGAGCGGTAAAAAGCAACCATTCTTGTATAGACAGAAAATACAAGAAAATGAAGCACAGAAAAATGATATTGAAGTCAACGGAAAAACTTGTTTCCGGAAGGAACACGTATTTCTTCATGTTCTTCGCTAAAAAAAAATATGAAGCAATATCCAAGTGCAATACTTTCCCTACGTTTTAGTGACAAACATATTAAAAACAAACAAGCAAAAAAATTACCTATATTTGCTATAAAATCTATAGTGCTTTCTGAATAATATAGCTTTGGTTCTGTAGATTTTACAATAACTGTGAATTAGTGTTTTAAATCAAATGATAAATATAAATACTTTCCCGCATGTCTCGTCATCAATCACTACCTATCACTGTAAATAAATAATATCTTCAATCCAGCTCTGGCGGATTGTTATACACATTACACATTCAGATTAATAGATACATTGCGTATACGAACTACCATTTATAATAAAGCATAAATGAGAAATAATTTGTTAAGTCATAATAATCTTGTTTTGGTACTGTAGGTTTTACAATAACTATGAATTAGCGTCATAACTGTCATATATGAAAAAAAAATTGAGCGAGTCTACTAGTACTCGAGACACATCATGGACATGAAAAACTAATAGCGCCCTAGCGGCTAGCTTTTTAGAAGCGCCACTTGAGTCGTTGCAATCATCGTCCTGTATTCGCGTGCTCCTCAATGCGCATGGGTTATGATCTCACATCGGATTACACATTTCCGTCCCATTTCCCGAGATTTACCCTCATACCGCCGCGTAAGATGACACATCAATAAATATAAATACTTTACCGCATCTCTCGTTATCATCAATCACTACCTACTATTATAAATAAGTAATATCTTTTTCATAATACCTCTTTGATAACTATAATTTCTCTGTAGAGCAAAGAAAGTAAGTCTTTTCGGTCCGGGCACGGGAAAAATTTTCCCGGTCCCTAATTAGGGAGCGGGAAAAGTTTTCCCGATTCCTGATTTTAAGTGCTAAATTTGCAGTTATTTAGTCACAGAATATGCATAAAGTATATTAAATTGGGTTAAAATTATACAGCGATGCAGTCTACAAGATTAATCTAGTACATTTTACCGTCAATAGTCTATTTTAAGTAAAATTATTTCATTTATTCTGGCATTGCTTGTCACAAATACTTCAAAATTAGCTGCCTATTCAATTACAACAAAGCATACAAACACATTTCCATAGCAACGCTTGATGAATATTAGATAAATACCTGTCTTGCAAATTTGACGTTTGCTTTCATTTGAATACAAAATGTATTATGATATGATTTTGGATACGTAAAATTATAATAATTTTATGTTTATGTCTTGATTTCAGAGAGGTATTATGAAAAATATCGTTCATTACACGTCCCGAAACAGCTTTTTCTGTGCTTGCACGACTTCCGGTGTTTGGCTACGCCTCACACCAGAAACTGTCGTGCGCGCACCAGAAAAGCCTAGTTTCCGGACTGGTAATGAAATATACTATAATCCAGCCCTGGTAGATTGCAATACACATTCTGATTAATACATACATCGCGTCCGGATACGAACTACCATTTACAAGAAAGCACGAATGATAAATTATTTGTTTAGCCAAACCACTGTATACAACACCTACGATTTATTTTTAATATTTTCCCATTTGAAATTTTTAATAGGTGGCTTTCTCAATTTATGGACATTTATAGAGATTACTGCTAAGTTTATAAAATTTATCAGTCATATTGGTAAAATTTAAATTCAAATCATTTAAGTTTCTAATAATAATGGGCTAAAAGTAATGCATTTTGACAAGCAAAAACTGAACAATGTTGTTGATTCAATTATTGAGATTTGATTTAGTCAGAAATAGACCGGGCTCCCAGTGGAGTTCCGTATGCAAAATATGCAGACCGCATTCTGACTTCTGATACATGCTGTACTGATCTTATACTTCGATATGAATGATGTTGCCAGTGAGTGTTGTGGTACGTTCTCTCTCCCCCTTCCTCTTCTCCATTGCTGTTAACATTGTTAGCATACTTCGAAAAAGTATTGATCATAATCATGGGACTATTAAAAACGAATGTTTAAGGCTGTATGTATACTTTTTTCGGTTATATATAACACACCACAAGTAAGTAGGTACAATACGTTTAATTTTAATTAAAAAATCATAGAAAAAAAATTATAGTTAATTTTAAAAACAGTGTTTGTTTTCTTACAAATTTTGAGCCAATGGAAATATTTCAATTTTAATTTATACTACTATAAAGTGAAATTAGCGTTCACGGCACCAAGGGGTCATCTGGTCGTCATTCAAAAATTTTTTTTGAAAAACATTTTTTTTTTCCCAATCCGAAAATGACAATTTTTTCCAATCAGGAAAAAAATTCACCCGAAGTGGCTTAATAAAAGCGGGACAAAATAGGAGAATTTTCAAGCTAACGCGCATCTTGTGAGTGCGTGCGTGTGTTGTGAGTGTGTTAAATATGTGCGTGTGAAGGCGCGTACCATGGCGTTTGCGCGAGAGCGCGCATGGGGTTTTAAAGGAGATGAAAATGGGATAAAAGAGTTGTTGAACACGTTCACCGCCGTAGGTATGTTTGCTTGTTTGGACCATAAGGCCACGGTATTTTTTAAAAATCTGTTCCTACAGGCCAATAACTCCACTGAGTAAAGTATTGCATAACTAAACGTCTAAATGGCTTATTCAGTGATTTTATTATGGTATATTTTTAAAACATTTGCCAATGAATTAAAATAAAAGACGAAAATATGAAAAACATTATAAGATATCTATGTTGTACTGACATTAGTAAAATTTAAAATAACTCAAAACTGCTAGGTGCAAACTTGTCTCACAGGCCGGCTCGGTCTATTTTCATGCTTATTGGCACTAAAGAAAACACCGGCGGCACTCGGGAACCTTTACACGATCTAGCTCTTATCGAGTTGGCGTGGGCGAACCGTTTTATCTCGGTATATAGGACCGAGTTTTTATAGTTCGAACACTTGGTTCTCGGTCCTATAGACCGTGACGGCAGGGAACGTGTTAATGAGAAATAAGGTCACATCAGCCCTTGAAAATATTTAATTTTTATATATTCATATTAATTATTTATATACATATTAAATATAACAGTACCACTTAATACTTAAAATATATTATATGTGGACATGCATTTTACTGAAACAGTAGTTTAATTCATTTTACTGAAACAGTAGTATAAAAGCTTTACTATGTACGGTTAAATCAGTCTATAAATATGGCTAGAAATACCAAGACTTTCAAAGATAATTATGAAATAAAAAAAATTAAAATGAAATTACTCTAGTTGCCATCTGGGTCATCTTCAGTATGAGGCAATTCTGCATTAGAACACTATCCACTGCAGTGATGACATCATTCCCGGCACACCATTCCCGCGAACCGGCCGCAGTATCCACACGCATCTCCACATCCGGATGTGCACGCACCCCTAATTAGGTTCAGTAGACTCGGCGGGGCAGCGAGCAGGTCGGAGCAGTTTGGCAAAAACCGCGCTGCGTGGTCCAGTTTTCTCTAGTCATACTTCGCTGTGTTGTCAACCAAGTCATCAGAGCAACAGCGAAGAACTACGGGGAAACGGTCAGAATAAAACAAACTGGACCCGCTTTCTGAAGCCTGCACTCGAATAGAGAGGGATAGGGGTGCTACAGGACCCCGGGGATGCAGATACCTTGACCAGTATAATAGCCCGACCTTTGCTATAGCTGCAACAGACACGGATATTCTTCCAGCGCAGAAAACCTACCCAGAAGTTGTGATTTTTCGATAAAGAGACCTGTGGAAGAGGCATAGAACATAGAATTGATACAGGAGCACCTTGACAATGTGAAGCCAACCATTCTCTTTGCTCATGCCTTTTCCGGCTGTGATACAATGCCAGCAGGGCATCAACATTGAAAATTCTCCAGGGCAACCAAGTTGGAGTTTTTAATAAGCCCGGAGCAGATTTGGAGAGGATCGTCTCCTGCGGTAAGAAATAGCTTCTTGCTTTATACAAAGGAGCGAAATATGCCACCATAGATGACCTTCGCTACACCCTCTACAACAAGTGTAGCCGCCATGCAAAAGCTAGACGCTGACTTGCAGCTGAAAACTTTGCCCCTGCAGCTGCTCGACAATATTCATTGCGCGTGCACCTGCAGGTAATTTAAAGAAAAATAAAATGGTAAAGCATTCTGCATTAGTAAAATATTAATTAGGTTGATATTTTTTAACTTCAAGAATGGCTTGGGGCAGGAACAAAGCTGGACGCAACGAAGTACGGCTGGAGAAAACTGGGCAACCCAGCGCGGCTTGTGCGCTTGCCCTGTCGAGTCTCTTGAGCTTAATTAGGTGAGCGTGGAAGTCTAGATGTAGAAATTTATGCGGATATTTTCAGGGGCTGATGTGCCCTTATTTCTCTTTAAGCAACCCAATTATCCCATTTTTATTTCCTTTAAAACCGCCCGCGCACCTTCGCGCAATGGCCAGTGCGCGTGCCTTCACACGCACACGGACACAAGGTGCGCGTCAGCGTGAAAACTGATCAGATATGCCCATTTTGCTCAGTTTTTTAGCCATTTCCGGAGCATTTTTCCCGATTGGTAAAAATTATCATTTCCGGGTTGAAAAATTAGTTTTTCTTAAAAAAAAAATACGTTTGAACCATGATCAGATGACCCCTTGGAGCAGTGAACGCCAATTCCACTTTCTAGTAATTTACATTAAAATTGTAATATCTCCATTGGCTCTTGTAAATTTTCCAATGCGGGGATTTTTGGGGACTTTGTTTCCGATGATAAGGTACTGTCTTAAGAACCCAAATCAGTCGTAAGATGTTATAATTTTTTCTGCGATACCACGTTCCTCGGCAACCTAACTTTTCTAGTTTATGCCGGAGGTAAAATAGTGGGGGGGGG
>MU183382.1:152250-162334 GCA_016904865.1 Pissodes strobi | reverse complement strand
GAAACGATTTTTGCTGAGTGAATCTACTCGATATTATTTGTACTCTGGCCCAAGTATCCTAAAAAGCCATTTAAAATATTTGGTCTTGAAGAGTAGGCCATGCATTTGGAATAAAAACAAATAAATAGCAATAATTTTACTTCGCTCTGACATATGAAATTAATTATTGAATCAGCCATTCCAATTGTATTTTGTAATAATTATTGTGGACAATTATTTTGGAATAAAATTGTTTAAATGTGTTTGCAACACACTGATACCTAAACTGGCTTTTATCTCTGTAAAAACTAAAACATTATGCAACTATGTAACTAATGTCTACTTTAAGTACATTTTGAAGTTGCTTGGCAAGTACACTAATAACAAAAGAACAAAGCATTCACCGATGGCGTAACGTTTGAGAAAAAAATCGAGAAAAAAATGGGAAATTAAAAATTGATGTACTTAACTCAAATTTCATATTTAAATTACTTTTTTAAATTGGAAGAACTTTTCCTTATAAGATTTTGCTGTATCTTTATAAATTAAGGTACTTTATTCTTGACGCGATTTCGGAAAAATGACATTTGCGTCCGCACTAAAACCAGTACGTACAACTTGAAATACTCGTTTACTGTTTTAGGGCAAGCACCAACTTTTAAGAAGAATAAAATTTTCTGAGAATCCAATAATAAAGAAGTTTCCCATATGTTGCATACTTTTTTGGACACACTGTATACATCTTATAAGCTTGCCTTAAAATATGAATACATTTTTCGTGGCGCATATTATGTTTGGATAGTTAAATCCTATAAAGCTAATAAAGAAGTTCGTAAATTCCAATTATTTAATTCAATGAAGTTTGTTATGTGCAATGTCGCTTTATTCTTGCTTTATACCATGACTTTTTATGCAAATATTCGGCTTATGTCATAATTTATTTTAGGTTGCATGTGTAATTTAGTAATAACGAATTAGTACGTATTCTTGAAATAATTAAATAATAAAAGAATAAATATATAACATATTAATAAAGAAGGGCGTTATTATTACAATGTGTAATTTCATATGCAAGTAAATCTCGCAGAATATGATAGATTATTAGCAAACTCAAAATGTATCCTTGGTAGATTTTTCAAATTCACAGTGAATAATATAGTAAGTAGTATAATTCCCGAAAAATGTCTCTAATAATTATTAAGATATAAAATTGTGTCAATAATTTGCTATTACAATTTAGATTTCTCCGAATTTATTACATTATTTTATAATTAAGAGAAATTTTATAATACCTATCGTTTTTTTTTATGTATCTTTTCTAATCTATTTAGTTTGCTGATGTTTGCCTAATTCTAGTGAGTTCCTTAAGACTTTTTCTTCATAACTTGATTTATGGAAATATGAATACCTTTGTATGTATATGAAACATACGCATTCAAGTACCAACCAACACAAATTAAGGGTGTATTCCAGATACTATATTGGCAGGAATGTAACTTTCACTGGGAGTCTGATCTCTATAAAGCTCGTGATAAGGCCCTACGGTGAACTACGATAAGGGCTAAATTATAATTAATAATCTTAACTGACCAACAAATTAAAAGCAAACACGAATTCCCGAATCCACAATCATCTGCGGTTATGTAGTGCAAATGAAAGATTAAATAATTTAGTTACTATTAGTGCAGCAAAAATAAAGAAATTATTTCTGAAGCAATGGTAAAGCTTTATGTGCAATTACTGCAATTTAAACTTTTGTGTTTTGATACTCAGATTGATTTCTGTATGTGACTTATATTATATACTTACATTTGATTCTTTTTCCATGCACTTATGTACCTGCGATATTATTGTTTTAAAGTGTTTTCTATTTTAGTTGCAAGTGTACAGACTGATTTTTTATTACTTGGTGACTTAATGTTTTACAATTTGTTTTTTCTACTATGTCCTTAAATATTATGATTTTTTTTCGTTATAACCGATAAAAGTAAAATTGGTGACTTATTTGCTTATGTGGCTGGTGTTTTATCTATTTGTCCTTCTTTCTTGTACGGATTAAGATGATAGTTTATTGTTTTGTTGCTTCCTAATTTTTGTTTAAGTAGATAGTAAGTACTTATGCGGCCGGTATTTTTATGGAGCGATGCTTATATCTCAGAAACTACTAACTAGGCGACATTAAAATTTGGGTAGCTCAATCTGCATTTTGATTCCAGAAAATTTTGTATCAAAAAATGTATATATAACACATAAAAGTATGTGATTTCTTAGAAAGATTTAATCCCTGAAAAATAGCACCTCGGTTTGTTAGCGAACTCGATTTGTAGCTATTTTAAAACAAATACATTTTTGTTATAAATTTGAACACACGACACCGAGATTGGATTTTTATTTTTTTTTTCGTTTACTAATCTTTCTCATTTTGATCGTATTGTTGATATTATTTTTTAAATTGAGTGTTGCTCACCAACAGCTGCTGAAATCTATACCTACATTTTTGCTCATACTAAATCAAACTTCCATTGCCAAATTTGACTTCGTACCATCATTAAATATTTCCGAAATCAACGTGTTTCCATCCCTGCTTACTGTAAATAAATCCTCTCATTTACTTACAATGGAATGCATAACAAAACAGAGTACATCGCATGAGGCGAGAAAAAAGTTGAATTTACGAGTCATAAATATGAATTGCTGCGATTTATGGTGAGAAATAAATCCTAAAGTAAAATATCTCCAGGACAAGTGAGGCTTAAAATATTTCGCCAATTTTAAGAAGGACTTTTACAAAGCGGAAAGTGCTTCAAATAACAATTTTATTTTTAAATCTTTATGTAGAATGTAAAAGTATGTATTTATATTATATAGAAAGAAAACGATTGGCCATAACAAGTATTAGATTAAACTATTTATTCAAAAAGAGGATTAAAGTGCAAATAATGTCTATTTTGATGGTGTAAACTTTTTGCGTGGCGCGGCGGTATGAAGAATTTTCGGCAAATGGGACGGAAATCATATGTGGGGACGGAAAAGTGAAGGCCTATATGTGACCGGGTATGACCAACTTAAAGTGTACTGCATCCACGCATTGAAATAAATTGCAAAATATATGTACTGATCGCTCCTCGTATTAGTTTTGACCCCCCAACGTTCAACAATCAAATTTTGTCAAAGATAGCAAGTTCGGGCAGATGACGTGGAAGAGACGACGATAATATATAATTAGATTATACGCAGTGTATTTGGATCCATAGGTTAATGTTATTCCTGGTGGCATTAGATTTTCATGTCGAATGTGTGCAGTGAATTAATCCACTCCAGTATTATTAAAGAATCCTAACTAATATTATAAATGCGAATGTGTTTGTTTCTTTGTTTCTTACATACTTTTTAACACATGTTCTTTCTAACGCTGGAATATAGCCAACCAATTCCATATAAGTGGGTGCCTGTATTCAGGCGTCACGCGGCCTAAGGTGGCATTAGATTTTCATTCCATATTAGATATTTTTACACATGAGTGTTGTTTAATTTTAGAATAGAATCCATATATGTATTGCCATACTTGATAAATTATTTATTATCGAATATTTTTCAGGTTCCTTCGGATTATTACTGCAAATAGAGTTCAAAGTCGTCAAAATTTTCGAAAATGATCGCTCAGTAATTATGTTAAAGTCTTCTGAAGAACATAAAGATAGATACTTAAAATTCGTAGGCTTTTAAATTTTATAAAATACTAAATTTTTGTAACAACAGTTTTAAAATTCTCTCATTTTAGATCGTAAAAAGAATAAAAATCAAATAAATTCCCTTGTGTATCTTATGAAGGTTGTTTAACCATAGAACCCTAACTGAACTTTTGAAGCAATTCTTGGGCTGTGGCATTGTGTATATTTTTTCTATACCACATATTCATATGAAGAACATAAAAGACCTCTGTTGCGGGCTGGGCATATAATATTCTTTTATTCAGTGGTAGTCACAGGCGAGAGCTCAGACACAAGGCGCCACAGGTATTCAATAATTTTTCAGACTGGCAGTATTACGTATTTGGAGCAGAGGCGCCGACATCAGGGCAAACTTTAAGCAAATGAACAAAAAAAAACATAGCGGATTATGAGATCAATGGCTAGAATACATAAATTAAAAATCAAAAGATAAGGAAGTTTAAATTCAGATTATTTTAAGCTTTTTGCATGTTTATTTTAATCTTTGGAATGCTTGTTTATAAGATAACTAAGTTTGTTTTCAAAAAAAAATGTGCCAATTTGATTTGCATATCCTGAAACTACGGGATGATATCGAAACCCTTATTAATTATTTCTGCCATATTTGGCTTCCCCAAAGTCCAATATGAAATCTTAAATCAAGCAGTCTCTATGTCCGTCATCTCCAGTTGCATCTCTTAAGTTACAAAGCCTAGAGATAACGTATATAATTAATTATAACGACTTAACCAAAATACGTTCCGACAAACAATTTAAATCATACGAATCCTTTTCAGTAGGTTGTGCCCTACGTTTAAATAAAAAAAAAATGATATATATTTATTTATTTATCCAAGGTCTAATATTTATTATCTATAATACGAGTTTTAAAAAGGACCACTGCAAAGTGCTTTCGGTGAAAACTCCTAATATTGTCCACCCGATATTCGTTTTACAGAAAATATAACCACAGGTTAGTTTCGGAAATATAGAATTTCAAAGGGATCATGTACGGATATCGTATAATTTTTAACAAAAAAATCTTTGTTTAATGGGTTTGATCTGTGACAAAATGGTGCGCAAATCGCATAAATATTTGTTCAAGACTTCCAGAATATAAGTGTATGCTTTTTTTTAATGAATTAAGTATATTAGTAATATAAATAGTTATATATACTTTATATGCAAATAATAAATTATTGAAATTATACAGGGTAACTCTATACTATTATTAAAGGCTCTAATTTAACTATGGCTGTTGAATCAAGAAAATATTTGCATAGTATTTTTTAACCAAGGTTTAGGCAGACATTATTGCCCGAGCGTCGATCTAAATAAGGTCGCTAGGCTCCTGGCCAGTGGCGGATTTACCCTAAGGCCCGGTAGGCCCGGGCCTAGGGCGGCCAGATTTAGGGGCGGCAATAAAGTAATTTCATTATGTAGTCTATATGGTGGATGCTGAGAAAGGGGCGGCTGATAGCTTGGGGCCTAGGGCGGCCGAGACTGCAAATCCGCCACTGCTCCTGGCGATCTTTGTTTGAAAATCTTGCAACATTAATTGTTTTTGTCTTGTCAGGTAGGCTTGGTAATTGTCAATTTGCGTTGATTTTTACGTGCTAAGTGTCTATTTATTGACCTTGGTCACTAATGGTTGGTATTAAAGGCAATATAGTTATTTGTGCATTTAGAGCGTAAAGTAACGGATTGCCGCCTGAGAAAGAATATTACGCCCGGTCCTACGTGAGCGATTTGCAGCGAACGCGAACGCGAAACAGTGGCGATGCCGTGCGACTATATTAACTTTTCGTACGGTATCGCCAGCGCTTCGCGTTCGCGACGCCTGTAAATCGCTCACCTAGGACTTGGCGTTACTGAACGACCGACGCGACGCGTGGCGGAGCGCGGTAATCTTTCGAAAACGGCAATCTTACTTTGCGCATAGTGCTTAAAAATTTAAATTTAAATTATTTTAAAAGGTGGAGTTTGCGCCAAGATTGTATAATTTCTTCCCAAGTCCGTCTTTTTTTTCAAAAAAAGGATAATTCTTTCACTTAAGAACGTAAGATTTTAAAACAAGAATACACCATAATCATAAGATTTTAGATTGAACACTGGCTTTATAACAAAAGTTCTTTTCCTTTATTTTAAGACAATAATAGCGGGCATTTTATTTTAAAGCGCATAATTTTAGAATAAACTCTTGATGAGTTTGAACAAAAAAACGTTATTTATTATGGCAAATTTAAAGCTTCTTGCTGTAAGGTCATATGACTTTGGACTGAAAAAAACATGGCATTTCCCTCAAGATTTTTAAAAATTAAAAAAAGCAATGAGTTTAAGCCGAATACGTTGTATTTTATGACAAACTTAATAATTCTTGCGTTAAATTTATATAACTTGGAGCTAAAGAAAGTTAGGCGTTTGCCTCAAAGTGTTTTCAATATTGACCCAAAATATCCATGCATTTCGCCCATTTCAAATGCCTGGCGCCCTTGAGGTAAAGTTAAATTCCTTCAAACCCAGGAATCCTATTTATCTGTGTGAAAATATCTGTACAAAATTTCATGATGATCAGATGAGTAGTTTACGCGTGGAAAACAGGATCAAAATTAGCCGTAAAATTCAACGCGAGCGAAGCCGCGGGCGCGGGTAAAAGCTAAAAGTGTCCCATATCATTTACTATACTGCTGAAAATAGCTGTACAAAATATCATGATATCTTACTTTTTAATGATATTTGACAGTGATTTAAATACATCAACGCGACCGAAGCCGCGGGTAAAAACTGTCCTATCTGTATAAATTTCATGATGATCGGTTGAGTAGTTTACGCGTGGAAAATAGGATTACGCTAACCGTAAAAACCAACGCGAGCGAAGCCCCGGGTAAAAACTAAAAGTGTCCTATGTCCTCTACTATACTCTTGAAAATGTCTGTACAAAATTTCATGATGATCGGTTGAGCAGTTTACGCGTGGAAAATAGGATTAAAACTAACCGTAAAAATCAACGCGAGCGAAGCCGCGGGTAAAAACTGTCCTATATCCTTTACTATACTATTGAAAATATCTGTAAAAATTTCATTATGATCGGTTGAGTAGCTAAGCGTGGAAAATAGGATTAAGCTAACCGTAAAAACCAACGCGAGCGAAGCCGCGGGTAAAAACTAAAAGTGTCTTCTACTATACTCTTGAAAATATCTGTACAAAATGTCATGATGATAGGTTGAGTAGTTTACGCGTGGAAAATAGGATCAAAACTAACCGTAAAATTCAACGCGAGCGAAGCCGCGGGTAAAAACTAAAAGTGTCCTATGCCCTTTACTATACTCTTGAAAAAAATTTTTACAAAATTTTATGATAATCGGTTGACTAGTTTACGCATGAAAAATAGGATTTAAACTATCCGTAAAAATCAACGCGAACAAAGCCGCGGGGAAAAGCTAAAAGTGTCCTATGTCCTTTACTATATTCTTAGAAATATCTGTACAAAACTTCATGATGATCGGTTGAGTAGTTTACGCGTGAAAGCGTTACAAACAAACAAACTCACATTCGCATTTATAATATTAGCTAGGATATTTTACGTTAATATGAAACTCAAGCATTCACATAAAATCTATCGGTCAATTACCAGTTAAAAAATCAAAACGATGCTAATGAAAAGTTTAAATATAGTCAATTCAATGCCATATAGAAACTGCACATCTCAATTACTTGAAAATAGGATGAAATAACACAAAGGTACAGGGTGATCGCCCTGTACCTAGCTCCTCCCTTAATTCTTTTACTTTAACTTGTTACAGAAAAATGGAAAGTTTATGTATAGGAGCGTAGATATTTCTTCTTTTGGGCGTATAAAACAATTTTGAGTATTCATTACTATACAAGAGAGATCAAAATGTTACATTTTTTTAGTGGAATGCCCTGTATACTATTATATTTTTGGAATCTGCTTAATACTTTAGATTCTTCGGTAACACATAAAATAAAAGAGCTAAGGGGAGGGGGAGAGGAGTTATACGTGATCACTCTGCACAAAAAATGTTTCAAAAGTCCTAAATAAGCATCTAAAAAATTACATTCGATTATAAGAATTGAAAATTTGAGACATATATTTCCAATAGTTTAATAAGCTAAAGGTCACAACAAAATTAAAGACCTCTAATGGTAAGTTTGTCAAGATTAGCTTTTCTAGAAATAATTGTTTTGACAACACAAAAATATTGCTTTTGACAAAGTTACCAATACCAATTAATACGATCCTAAAAACTATATAATGGTGCTTATATTCAATGTTTAATGGTTTGTGAGTAGATAAGGAATGTTGGTTTTTGCTCAAAATATTGCGATTTTTACATGTAAATTCCCATAAGAAAATTTAAGTACCATCCTGCATTTCAAGATCACCGACGCGCGACGCTAGGACCTACACCATTTTTAAAGTGTGACATCAGTGAACTAACCCAACCTAACGTTTGGTAATATTACTATTATTTATATATTCCATCTAAACGTCGAACCACGCCGCGCGCCGGTAGCGCACGAATTAATCTGAAGGCATCATCATCACCGTCGTTAAACATCTGAATTTTTTTTCCTGATTTAAGCTAAAGATAGATCCTCTTCTGGAATCAAGGCTAAAAGTTCGTAGAGCTACTCGAGGATCGAACCCGAAACAACTGATTTATGTAATTTTGTTTCTTGCTTCTGCTCTAACCCTTTAATTTTACCATCTGTGAGGTCGAAAATTATGTGATTTGATGTGTCTATTTGCCCACAAAACCAGCAATTTGCATCTCTTTCTTTTTTAATTTCGAACAAGTACGACCCAAAGATTCAATATCCCGTAAATGCTTGAGATAGAAAATAATCCATTTCTCCCCACTTCCTATTTCCCACATCTTTACGTGCCCATTATCTTCGTCCCAGGCATATTATCATAGTGCCATGGTATACGTAATGTGGCCTTTTCTTTTGAGCTCCTCTCGATTTCCAAATGGCTGCTGCTACTTCTGCTATAAGCGTATATGTCCCTGATTGCTGTTTGTCTAATTCACATAATTTTATTATAGTATTCATATTTTAAAGCCTCTTTCCAAGTAGGTGAGCCATACAGCATAATTGAATGAACATCCGAAATCGACATTCGTCTCTTGCAAGGTCTTGGGCCTCCTATATTGCTCATCACTCTTGCCAATTTCATCATAATTATTGAGGCCTTTTTGCTTGTATGTCTGATATGGGCTGTCACTCGCATGTCCTTATCTATGAATACATATACCTAAGTATTTCAGGGTTGGAGTACATGTTATCTGTGTGCCATGTATGTCAACTACAAGATTTCTTAACCTTGTATAACCTACCCGTATAACCATTTCCGTTTTTGATGCTTCGAATGCCATCTCCATTCGATCCAGTTTATTTTTGACCCTTCCTATTGCCTTTTTGTTTCTTCTTCCGGTTATGGCACTGGCACACACACTAAAGGGAGATTCTATGGCGTTCGACGAGCGATGTGTATGTGAAGGTGTTTATTCACACGTACACGGTTCTTGAATAGTTGTAGGTTGTAATTAGGGGGAAACAGATGTCCTGGGAGTGAGTTTCACACTGATGCAGTGCGCCAGACAAAGGAGTTCTTGTAAAGAGATGTTCTAGGTTTTTTCCAGTTGTACGAAGAACTGGTGCGCTCTTGCCGTCTGTCGTGACTGCCTGACAGGCGTTGCCAGGGGCGGGATGATGCGGGCGGCCAAATCCTGAACTCATGTGCCGTCAAAGTATCTGTAAAACAGGGGTATGTCTGCGGTGTTCCAGACTATTCCGATTCCCGGTCGCTGACGAGACGCACAGCTCTCTTCTGAATAAAATCCAGCAGCTTTAGCGTGTGCTTTGGTGCGGCACCCCAGATGTGTGAGCAATATTCTAAGCGCGGTCTTATTTGCGCTTTGTAGAGCAAGGGCAACGGCTGCAGTGTATACAGTTTTTTGTTGCGAAATAGCGCACCTAGCTTCTGGGAGGCTGATTTTGCGATGTTAGCAACGTGATCCTGCCAGGATATATTGCTGTTGACCGAGACACCCACGAGTCCGATTTGCGAGGAGGAAGGAATGGTCGATCTTCGCTGATTATTCT
Organism: Pissodes strobi; assembly: GCA_016904865.1. Taxonomy (NCBI): domain Eukaryota; kingdom Metazoa; phylum Arthropoda; class Insecta; order Coleoptera; family Curculionidae; genus Pissodes; species Pissodes strobi. The sequence goes on along the minus strand of MU183382.1, from coordinate 152,513 downwards.
GTTCTTCTCGAGGTACTTGAGCAGTTGCTGATTGACTACACGTTCCATAACTTTGGAGATTATGAGAAGTAAGGCAATTGCGCGATTGTTTGAGGGCATGGTTTACTTGCCTTTTTCTGGAACAGGTTGCACTCGAGCGACTTTCCAAGAAGATGGGTAAAACCCTTTTCGGTAAGACAGAGAAAAAAGTCTGGAAAAACGGGTGTTAGTTCATTGGCGCACTTCTTTAACAAGATGGCAGGTATTTCGTCCGGTCCTGTTGC
>MU183382.1:134189-147122 GCA_016904865.1 Pissodes strobi | reverse complement strand
TAGTGTTTAATACTATATCATGGTTCATCATTGTAGAGTTTGCAAGAAAACAAGTCGGAATTTTCCAAAACTTTTGTTTCATCGGTGAGTATTAAATGTCATTTCATTGACGTCCCTCGGGGACCATACAAAGCAATAAAATAATGCATGTGTTTCTAGTTCAAGTATAAGTATATGACAATTAGCTTCTAATAACGCTTTACAAGTTTATTATATCTGCAAATCAAAAATGAAACTAATCTAGCATAATTGATATTTTCGTCTACACCACGATACACAGGTGTATCGTGGTCTACACGAGTCCTACCGCCTGACGAGTCCTACCGCCTGACGAGTCCTACCGCCTGACGAGTCCAGCCCAGTCGCTTGTGCGCGCATTTATAAACACACTTCTGAAAACTGAATGGTATATTTGCTTATAAATACTTTTAAAACCTTTCCATCTACTTTTTCTGGACTGGTTTGAGGACCAATATATATGAAGATGTCCCGTTAAATTGCCATGGAACCGAATTAATAAAATTAGTTTTAACAAATTATTTTAAAATCAGGATACATTATGAAACTTAAAAAGCTTGAATCTTCTCAGAAAACAAGGTTTACTTACAAAAGCTGTATTATTTAGAAATGAATACACTTTTGTATAGTTATTCAACTAAATTGTTTAAATAAGCGTTGTATACTTAAAATGAAATTTTATGACTTAAAACTTGTCAAAAATGTTCCAAAATAATTTTGCCCAGTATTTTCTTAATCTCTATCTTTGCTTTGTTTTGTTCTTTTGAGTTTTTTTATTGCTGTGATTATTATTTTGATTTTTCAATAGCGAAATCACTAGTCCTACTCCATTTAATTATTGGAACATTTTAAACGCCATTAGAATGCTAAAAACAGCAATTTTACCTCTATTACGATAAAAGTATGCATATACTATCCTAAATGAACGATTTGATTTGGTATTATGCTGTATTGCAATATCTTTAATTTTTAATTAATAAATATTCACAGTCCTTCGCAAAGATGCAACCGGGGGAACATTGAAAATGATGAATAAAAAAAGCAAAAATGTTATTGGTGTTATTATTGAAATAGTTTTTAAAAGCAGAGTTTAAAAAAGTAAATATTTTGTATATTTACGAGTGTTTATAATATTTGTAATTAAAGAAATGCATTTTTAAGATTAATATTAAAGATTATCATAATTAAAAATAAATAAATAAAGAAAAGTGCAGATATGAAGACCTAAAAAAATACCCTCCACTTGTAAATAAAAAAATATATTTCTCTACTCATTTGCATGCGCAAAGTTCAACTTTGCGCACTCATGCGCACATTTGCTTGCGCAAAATTCAACTTTGCGCACGGAAACTCTTTGGGCACTCATTTTGTTTCGCAAAATTGCCGTGTTCATACTCGATTTTTCAATATTTTAATGCTTTCTGCATACAATAATAATATTTCTACTTTTCTAGGGTACTCGTAGAAACAGCATTGTTCCTAACACTTGCGCAAAGTGTCTTTCCCGCACTTAAATAAGCACATAAATAAGCATATCCTAACTGCTTTAGCGTGCGGGAAAGTATCACTTTGCGCACTTGTTAGGAAAATAACTATAATATATAATTAGCTATAACATTACTGTACTCAATATTTTTAACCTGTTTCCGATTCGTTTAGCACCAATTTGGTTATTTTTAGTCATTTTCGGTTAATTGTACAAACAACTTTCGGTTAGTTTCAGATAGTTCAAATTTATTTTAGCCATTTGAACCGACTCCAATACGTTATAATCAAATTTAAGATTTTTGGTTAGTCAACTTTCGGTTATTTTCAGTTAGTACCAATTTATTTAAGTCATTTGAACTGGTTCCGGTACGTTATCACCAATTTAATTATTTTTGACTAATTTTAGTTCTAATTCGATTAATTTGGATTAGTTTCGAGGTACTTTAATATTTTTAATGTTCCGATACGTTTTGGCTCTTCTTGGTGCTTTTGGTTTCTTTTAACTAGTTTTGGTTGGTCGTTCAATCAAACACCGGTAGAGTTCAGTTAGTTTTAATATATATCAGTCATTTAAACCGGTTCGCTCCGGTAAAATATGCAATTTTAATGTTTTTGGTTAGTTTTGGTTAGTCGCCAGAATTGGGTTAATTTTGGTTAGTTTTAACTTACTTTAACATTTTTAATCTGTTCTGATATCTTTTAGCCCGTTTGGTGCATTTATTCGCCTTTGATTAGTTTTAGTCATTTAATCAAATTTCGATTACTTTCAGTTAGTTCCAATTTTTTTAGTAATTTGAACTAGTGCCGACACGTTATTATAACCAATTTAAATGCGAGTTTAAAAGTTTTCGGTTAACTTTAGTTAGTCGCCAAAATAAGAACCCATTCCGGTACGTTATTATAACCAATTTAAATGTATTTGTTTCATTTTAGCTAGTCGCCACTATTCGGTTCTTTTCGGTTAGTTTCGACTTAATTTAATATTTTTAATGTTTCGATACGTTTTAGCTCTTTTTGGTGCTTTTGTTTAGCATTGGGTTAGTCGTTCAATCAACATTCGATTCGAGAAATATCAGTTGGTTTTAATATATTTCAGCTATCTGATCTGGTGCCGGTACGCTATAAGCAATTTTAACGTTTTTGGCTACTTCTGGTTAATAGGCAAATTCGGATAATTTGGGTTAGTTTTAATTTACTTTAACTTTTTAATGTGTTCTGATAGGTTTTAGCCCGTTTGGCTTCTTTTAGTTAGTTTTGGTTATAGTCATTCAATCAACTTTCGGTTACTTTGAGTTAGTTACAACTTATTTTAATCATTTGAACCGTTTTCTGATACCTTAATTATGACCAATTTAAATGTTTTTGGTTAGTGTTGGTTAGTCGCCAAAATTCAGTTTATTTAGGTTAGTTTTAACTTACTTCCATATTTTTAATCTGTTCCTATACGTTTTAGCCCGTTTTGGTGTTTTTTATTAGCCATTCAAACAACTTTCGTTTACTTTCAGTTAGTTCCAATTTATTTTAGTCATTTTAACCGGTTTCCATACGTTCCATATGTCAATTCTGTGGCTGCGCGTGCCAGAGTTTTGGTGTTCGAAATTGTCGCTACCTTTTTTTCATACCTACCAGTTTTGCTACCCAAACAGTCTGAACAAAATAATTGGAGGTATGTTGATGGAACTTTACTGACTTTTAATCTTTTGTAATTAAATATCCCTCTAAAATATTAATAAAGACTTTTCAATACATTTAAATAGCATTCCTACTCAAGACAATCAAATTTATATTATGTGCTAAAAAATTCGTTTCCAAATTTGAAAATTGTCGTTCTCAAATTTCCCGATATTTCAATATCAAGACTTAATTTAAGAATCGAACTCTATAGACGACCCACACATTCCCATATTTAATTTTTGCGTAATCGATTGAATTTTGGTGGAAGAAAAAATATTAGGAAAAATAAAAATGCTGCGCCTATGTTTGTTTACCCACTAGCCACTTTCTGTACCACAGTTTCATTGATAAATACGCACGTCACAGTCTGTGGTTTACGATGCAGATTTCTAGAAAATTATGAATGACAGACTTTGTCTTTTTAAGTAAGTAGTCTTAGGTTTGGTCTCATTATTTGATGACATTGATGAATAAATTATATTTGTTGCAGTGCTTCTATTATTTATCCAAACCATTTATAATACCTACTTTGGGATGTATGAAAAATAAACAGAGCTAATTCTCAAATTCACTAGCTCTCTTTCGCGTCTAAAATGAATTTAAAAATTCTAGACAAAATGGTGGATGCACATTAAAGGTTAATGAATATGCGCATTTAAAGATCCTTTACACAAATAGTGCACTATGTAAAAATCGACCTCTCCTATTGGTCGATCCATCTCATATTACGATATGTCTGCGTGATGCAATCGATCTCTATCAAGAGCTCTCGTGGTGTAGAGGTTTATACAGCTGGGTCTCACTTGGATGGCCTGGGTTCGAACCCTGTTGCTATTTTTTATTTTTATTTTTAAGATTATGTTTCTAAACAGTTTTTTACTTGATTTTGGGTATGTCTTGGGTTAGTTTGGGTTAGCACCTGGTTAGTTTCCTTTTCTAGAGCCCCCGTAGCGAGCGAAGCGAGCGGAGGGCCATGCGGATCGACCAATAGGAAAGGCCGATTTTTATATAGTGCACTATTTGTGTAAAGGATCTTATAATGCTGGATATGCCAGATCCTTTACAGGCGTAGACGACTATATCAAAATCGGCCTCTCCTATTGGTCGATCCATCCCGTATTACAATATGTCTTCGTCATGCAATCAATTTGTCGGAAGAGCTCTCGTGGTCGAGAGGTTTAGATATTTGGGTCTCACCAGGACGGCACGGGTTCAAACCCCGGTTGTTTTTTTTTTAATTTTTTTAAAGATTATGTTTCTAAACAGATTTTTCTTTATTTTGGGTATGTCTTGGGTTAGCACTTGGTTAGTTTCCTTTTCTTGAGCCCACGTAGCGAGTGAAGGGAGCGGAGGGCCATGCGGATCGACCAATAGGAGAGGCCGATTTTGATATAGTCGTCTACGCCTGTAAATGATCTTAAATGCCAGTCATACAGTTACAAAAGTGCCGAATAAACGATTTCACAGGTTAATAATAGTATTATTCTAGCAGCGATTTCAAACGGTACAAAGTCATCCGGAGTTTGCGCATAGCGATATAAGTGTCGCTTATATCGCTATGCGCAAACTCCGGATGGCTTTGTACCGTTTGAAATCGCTGCTAGAACAAAACCTATTATTAGGATTGCTTTCTTTCTATTTAGCATGCATCTCTGACATGCCTACCTACTCAAGTACTAGTAAGAAGAGTAGTGATAACCTAACTTACTATTAGTCAAACAATGTCGTTATTGTCAATATCTCGATACTTGGTAATTAAGAATACGATGGTTAAGATGCATAATATATAGATTTCTCCATTGTCCGAATTCAAAAAATTCCTTCTTAACTGGAAAGTCCGTTTCCTACCTCTGAAAGAAATACCACACTAAACGTTCCGAGTTTGTTATTAAAAGTATTCTGTAATTAAGAGTTTATTTATTTCGTTCACTATAACCACCATTACAACAAAAATAAGTAGGTATACTGGTTGATAGCATTTATCAAAATTGCTTTGAATAACTTACCACCTAAAAAAATATGAATTTCAGTTTGCAGTACACACTTTCTTTGTTGATAAAAGTGACTTGAAAAGTTTGAACATGAGGTTGAGGCAATGGTGAAATAAGAACGTTCAGATGAATATCCTCATCGTCAGTCTGATAAACATTTGTCCACAAAATGTTGTGTATTTGGATCTTTAAACTGAATATCATTATTATCTTTCGAAAAAAAAATGGTCAATTCCTCTCTAATTGCATTTTTGTTCTCTCTATGGAAAAAAATCTTTGAATCTAGTATTAATTAAACTGATGATACAATAATAATTGGGATTTAACTATACGTCAACATAGCTATCCATACCTTCAATTAGACTACACCGTCCATGATTCTCACTAAATCCGTCTTAGATCCTTAAATATATTTTGGTATTAATTAGCTCCGATATTCAGTAAAGTCATCTCTGAACTAAGATTCCATTTCTCCAAATCACAATCACATTTTCCACTTCGTAGCCATATCTGTATTTGTTTTTTTTTGCATGGAATATTGCATAATCTGTTGCATAGTTTCGGATATATATTTTCAACTGTTTGAGTTCCATCAAAACTCTTGTTTACATAAATAGAATTAGAGTGCAGCATTTAAGATTTTTTGTTTACATTTGTATTTCTAAAATTATAGTAACCGAAGAATATGTTATGTTCTGCTTCGACCGAGACTTCGACATTATCGATTGAGTTTTAGCAAACACTTTCAAGCCGAAATAAATAAAGATCCTAAATTAAGAGAACCAAAAAATTAATTTTTACGGCAAAAAAACTTTGCTCAATATCTAATTGAGAAAATATCGACAACTTACCCGTGTTAGAAACGACACTGAAAGGCTGATTATCCACCGCTCTCATTTAAGTGCTCTCTAAGTGTAATTTAATTATCAGTTCGTTATAAAATTACCTTTTATTTCCCAAAACGTGTGTCAAGAGAAGTTGCTTATTTTTGAATGAATCTGGCTTCTCTTCACTTGTTGTCCCTTCCTCGTATTTTCTCGCATGTTTGAAATATCTAATCATAGTTGATGTTGTGGCACTTTTGCCAGTATCGTAATGAAGTGTATTACGATACTGATGTTTGATTACTAGCTTCGGTTTTAACCAAGCAAAATTCAACATCACAGTGATATTCGGTCAATATCAAAGACAGCCATGACCATAACAGATTTAAAATTTATGAATTTTGACAGTTCATATACAATTTACTAAGTAAATTTTAAAAATTAAAGATTATTTTTCATTATTATGACTGGACGTACAAAAAATAGTGTATACAACTCACATTTAATGGCTATTAAGACCCTCGCATTCACCACGACACTCGCCTACAGGTCGTATCGTAATTCTCATGCTCGTGTCTTAATAGTCATCACTAAATGCTCATTGCATAATATACCATTTTCTACTTCTATACTTTAATTGATTTATTAGACATTTACTACCAGTATCACAATGAAGTTCATTAATATACTGACGATTTATTATTCAACTGGGCTATAATCGATCAAAATTCAACATCACGTGATATTCGGTCAATATCAAAGACAACCAGCATCATGGCAGATTTAAAATTTATCAAATTTGGCAGTTCATAGACAATTTACTAAGCAAATTTCAAAAATTAAAGATTATTTTTTATTATTACGACTGGTCGTTGATTTTTTTATGGTAGTGACACAGACACTAAAGGGAGATCGTATGGCACTCGACGGGCGGTGTGTGTGCGAAGATGCTGATTAACACGGTTCTTGAATAGTTGACAAGAGTCTAGGCACCCCGGCCGTGTTTAGCTTCAAACCCTGTGATATACAACCAGCATCACATTTACATAATTCTAACCCTATCCCGGGGTGAGTATTAGTACTTCCTACTATGTGATAGCACGGTCATTGTGTTGAAGCGTAGCAGCAAACCTGAATGTCATAGCCATCTTTTGGGGCTTTAAACTATACGCGAATTATGTGTTGAAGTCCAGGAGGAATTTATAAGCATTTGATTATGAATTCATACTGCGCTGCAACACAGGAGGAATTAGATGTCTTCGCGATGCAATCGATTTCTAGCAAGAGCGTCGTGGTCTAGACATTTAGACGGTTAGGTCTGAATTCGGCGACTATCGGCGGCGGCCCGGGTTCAAACCCCGTTGCTTTTTTTTATTTTTTTAGCTAAGTTTCTAAACAGTTTTTTTTCTTGATTTTGGGCATGTCTTGGGTTAGTTTTGGTTAGCAGACACCTTTTTCTTGATTTTGGGTATGTCTTGGGTTACGTTTGGGTTAGCACCTGGTTAGTTTCCTTTTCTTGAGCCCCCGCGAGCGGTAGCGAGCGGAGGGCCATGCGAAAAGTGAATATGTCTTGGGTTAGTTAGGGTTAGCACTTGGTTAGTATCCTTTTCTGTAATTTTTTCTTGATTTTGGGCATGTCTTGGGTTAGTTGGTTAGTTTCCCTTTCTTGAGCCCCCGTAGCGAGCGAAGCGAGCGGAGGGCCATGCGAAAAGTGAAATATTTTGCTTTCCTGTATTTTAACACATTGGAGTGTTGTAGCGCAGTATGAATTCCTAATACGCGTTCATAAATCCCTACGTGATTTCTGTGCTGGCGCACGGTAGGATATTTACACTATCTTGACAAAAATGGTTCATTTAATTCCTCCTGTATTTCAACACATTGGAGTGTTGCAGCGCGGTATGAATTCATAATACGCTCCCGGGGTATCATTATGGCTTTGCATGGCTCTTCGCTCGCTACGGGGGCTCAATGAACAAGAACTAACCAAGTGCTAACCAAAACTAACCCAAGGCTAACCCAAAATATTATTATGGCTTTGCATGGCCCTCCGCTCGCTTCGCGCGCTACGGGGCTCAATCAACATGAACTAACCAAGTGCTAACCAAAACTAACCCAAGGCTAATCCAAATTAACCCAAAATTATGGAAAAAAAGGTAAATTAATAAAAACAATAAATAAAACATCTGTCGCGACCGACGGGAATCGAACCCGCAGCGCAGGAATGACAGGTAATCACTCTGCCTCCTACACCACCGAGGCAATGTAGAAATCTTGTTAGAACGAAGTGAAATTACTATGTAATCAAAAAGGTGATGCTGGTTGCATATCACAGGGTTTGAAGCTAAACGGCCGGGATCAGTACCTAGACGCTTCTAAAGGTGCGACAGACCTGACGCGACGCGCGCGCGGCACGCACGCGACAGTCCAAAATTCCTAAGTGTGAACGGGGCGCGCGCGCGGCGCTAGCGCCGACTGTCCGAGGCGCGTCGCTACCCGTCTCCTGTCGGTTTTTCGACGGCAGATCAAAGAAAGAGCGAGGCGCAGTGTGGACGGGTAGTAGTAGGAGCGGAGCAATCGCGCGAGAATCAGTAAAGAAGTGCAATAGAACTTAGTCGCGTGGTGCGCGCGTCTCTCTACATGGCTCACAGCAGGCGCGCGAGAAAACCGTGCGCATCGCGTTCGCGTAGCAGGCGCGCGGTCGGCGCGTCGCGTGCGTGTCGCGCGCGCGTCGCGTCAGGTCTGTACGCACCTTAATAGTTGTAGGCTGTAATTAGAGGGAAACACATGTCCTGGGAGGGAGTTCCACAGTGACGCAGTGCGCTAGACAAAGGAGTCCTTGTAAAGCGACGTTCTAGATTTCCAGTTGTACAACGACTGTCTGACAGGCGTTGCTAGGGGCAGGATGATGCGGGCCAAATCCTGGGAACATCTGCCGTGGAAATACCTGTAAAACAGGGATATCTCGGCCACATGTCTGCGGTATTCCAGACTATCCAGATCCCTGGTCAACTCCGGGTCGCCGACGAGATGCACAGCTCCCTTCTGAATGGAACCCGGCAGCTTTAGGGTGTGCTTAGGTGCGGCACCCCAGATGTGTGAGCAATATTCTAAGCACGGTTTTATTTGCGCTTTGTAGAGCAAGAGAAACTGCTGCGGTGTATACAGTCTTTTGTTGGGCCGTGGCCCCCCATGGGAATTTAACCGACTAATTTTTCAACATACCATTCATGCCATGCCATTCAACAGAATGCCGAATTCTTGTTTTGTTTAACGATTTTAACGACTTTTGGGTAAAAATTGAGCGTGGCACCCCCAAAATTTTCCGCCAGTTTCCGCCTACAGGTACCCCTGCGGCCTTATCTACGGTTCGCCCCCCCCCCCTGAGAAAAAATTCTGTCTACGCCCATGGATGCCAGGATTCGCTTTCTTGGTAAACGTGGCCGCTTGGGTTTTTGTTGCGTTGAATTGGACCAAATTCCTGTCGCCCCAGGTTCGAACTGTCTCCAGATCTTGATTAATTGTAGTAACCTGCTCCTCTCTGCGGTGATAAGTCTCAGTCGCTGATAAAGGTTTTTTTTCTGATCTAAATTGGGAGATAAGGGTACTGTCATCTGCAAAACTGTAAACAGGATTGATGGTTTCTGTCAGCAGGTCATTAATATAGATGAGGAACAGAGTTGGTGAAAGTACTGCGCCCTGAGGCACCCCGCATTAATGGTGAATGTGTCTGAGATGTGTCCATCAACCGTAGCGTGCAGAGACCGGTTCTTAAGGAAACTGGCAAGTCAGCTGCAGAGAGACGCTGGCAGTCCGGAGGACGGCAGTTTGTTGCTTCCTACCTACGACTCTTTCGCATCTTCTGTTGAACCAGGGCTTTCCTTTTGACGGTAACTTAATGGAATTTGCGATGCATGGTTTTATTCCTGTGGAGATTACTTGCATAATCTCTTCGCAACAGGCCAAGGAAAATCTAGGTAGAACTCTCTCAAATCCTCCCAGTTTGCACAATTGTAATGCCAGACACGACGAGTATGCACATTATAGATCCATCTGTAAGAGTGTGTGCAACTTACATTTAATGGCTATAAAGACCCTCGCATTCGTTATGACACTCGCCTACAGCTCGTATCTTAACTCTCATGCTCGTGTCTTAATAGCATCATTAAATGCTCATTGCATAATATATTATTTTCTATTCATATACTTTATCTGATTTATTAGACATTTACAACCAGTACAACAATGAAGTTCTTTACGATACTGACGATTCAGTATTAAACTGCGCTCAAGACTGCGCTATAACCAATCAAAATTTAACATCACAGTGATATTCGGTCAATATCAAAGACAGCCAGGATCATGACAGATTTAAAAAATGCTCATTGCATAATATACTATTTTCTACTCATATACTTTATCTGGTTTAATAGCCATCATTAAATGCTCATTTGATAATATACTATTTCAATACCGGATTTTATAGAAGCGAACTTTATAAAATCAAACCATGTGGACGCAGTACATATTATCTAGAATGTGACTCATCTGTCACGTATCACTATAATAGTAACAGCAGCGAATATCATCAGTAGACCAAGGCAACTTCAAAGCACACTGACCGGTGATAAAGTATATCGCTCTCGATATCGCTATCACAAAAACGGGACTCTAAAAAATGGCAGTGTAAAAGTAGAGTGAGAACCGAATTTAAACCCAACAGAGAAAATCTGGAAATGCAACACATCCTAGTTTTATGTCAACTATATACCTATAGTTAGTAAAATTGCATAATGCATGCTTGAGAGTTTTGTCACACGAAACAATGACTAAGCTACGCTATTCCTGATCCTAAGCGATTTAAATAATATAGCCAGGTACGCCGCTGAACAGGTCCTCACTTAAATGCCTTCACTTTTAATTATGTGTCAGAGGTACAAATGATTTAGGTTTGCGCCCTGTGGTCTCGATTCGAATAAAGACTTTTCTGGCTTTTTTTTATCCAGCGAGACGCCCCAAATACGTTTTGTTTCTTTCGCAAATCCAAGCAATGTTGTCAGATCTTCCAATAATTTTCCCTATAAAGAGATACGTTTATTTTTTTAAGACTACTGAATAAATAAATATGTGCCTCGATGAAAGTTGAGTCGCGACTTCGAATTAGGAAGCGATCATAAATATAAACGCATTTTCTTTTAAGCCCAAGGTATTCAATAATACATTTTAGTAAGATAAGCGAAAAGAAACTTTTCATTAACATTGTAATTATTATTAGAAATTTTAAAATCAATTATAAACCATACTAAAAATTATAATGTTTAATTATTGTTAGAAATGTAATTCCGATGGTAATCTAGGGTCAATAGGTGGAATATACATACATACAACAACATTTTAACCTTTTTTGTAGAGCATGTTGAAATTATTACAATTCTGCTTCAGTAAAATACCATATTAACGAAGGAATAGAGTAGCACTCTATTATGGGTTTTACCAAACGTATTCTTATGTAAGCTTTGGTTTTACTATATACAGTATAGATAAACTTAAATTTACTGCCAGTCCATATCGTCCACGTATACCAGCAGGGGTACTTATGCTCCTAAAAGTGATTATTCAAATGAAGGCACAGAATTATTAATCAATTGTATATTGAAATTTTGAATGTTATTTTTATAAATAGTAAGAAAGTAGAATTCTTCCGTCTCAGAATTTTTTATCATCCACCTTACAATACAAAGTCGACCAGAGACTATACCATTAACTTAATGCAGATGCAATCATTATAATCATTAATTTTCCACATTGATGTAGGTATTTACTTTTTCATTGACACAAGTTTGTTTAGCAGGCAAGTTCAACTGATTGTATTATATATTCACTGCTGACAAAAAAAATATTCAGATATTACTTTTAGGATTAATATCTAATTTAGAATATTTTTCTTGTGCATATTATATGGAAAAACAACAAACTGTTACATATTTAATGCACCTTTGTAAATTGTATAACGTTCCATTATTATGTTAAGGTATCTAAACCATTAGGTAAATACATAAATAAACTGTACCGATTTTAGCAAATAAATCTCAATCTCATAAATCTCCTACAGGATGTCCACGTTCCCAATGACTTTTATGTAAAAATAAAATATACGATTATCGCTTACGCTTGACACCGTGACGTGTGTGTCTCGCGAACGGGCGTGTAGGAGCTATGAGACACAACAAAACCATCAAAAAATTTTCAGCCAGCCGATGTTCGTCTATAAATAAAGACACAGCAAATAGCACTGGTGTATCTGCTTATTTTAAGTACAACCGCAGATGTGATATAGTTATGTCATCTATATCTGAAGCTAAAATAGTGGATAAAGAGTGATTTCTATAGTGTCACTATGGGCTCGGCATTTACTGTGAAATATTCTGATACAAAATCACAAATCAACAGTAAATTGTGTAACAAGCACGAATTGATACTCATTCCCTAAAATCATCGAGTTTGGAATGGTTATTTATTCTCTTCGAATTTTACACTATACTTTTGCTACTTCTATTAGTTCTATTATCATATTATATAGCGTGTCCTGCGTGTCCTATGTTTGTAATTTTAAGCCATTACCTATTCGCTTTAATTAGAAACTATAGTATAGTTTCAAGTACTATTTTCTTCTTAGCTGTAAATGCGATAGGTCAGTTTTGTATTTCAGATCCGCCGGGGCCGTATTATTGTAAATATTATTAAAAAAATATATATATTTACGTAATTTTATAAAATAGGTAATGATTGATTTAAAAAAAAGTATACATTTATCTCGCCATTTATGAAGAAATAAAAAGTAAAAATAGTCGCCGGTGTCGGGATTTAATTTAGTTACCCTTGTCTATAAGACGTATCTAATAAACAAATGCTTTTTAAATGTGTATTAAGGAGATACC
>MU183382.1:43935-89894 GCA_016904865.1 Pissodes strobi | reverse complement strand
TTGAACGCTAAGATTTGTTCATCAATTACTGCTATAAGTAAAGAAATAGAATTAGTTATCTTTAATGTTTAGAATCTAGTAGGTGTATGATGTTTTTGTTTTTACCATAAAAAGTATCCAAAACATATCTCTACTTTCAGGCAAATATATTCTGATTATTATAGCTTAACATTTTCGTTATTTTTGCTAAAAAATCTAAGCTTATATAATAATTTCAATATTTTTTTCGGGGATAGGAAATAATGGGAAGATCATGTATTATCACAATTAGCTATACTAGTTAATATTTAGTTCAGAATAAAATGTTAAATGTAATATGTGAACTTTTCTAATTCTAATCAGCATGCACACAATTTCCGCTGAACGTGTTATATATTTTATTAGGTTTTACAAATTTTAGTCAAAGATGAGAAAATTATCTGAAGATGTCTCAATACAACAACATAAACTCAATGTTCTAGGCATTTAGGTAAGACCATCTAAATTCATGTTTTATATAATCTATCAAATGATAAAATAGTTATTCCTACTCTCCTAAATAATAGCGACATAAACACTAAATTACCAAATTTTTCATAACATATTAGATATTAATAACTTTATTTACAAAATGTGAATAATTGAATATTAGAAGAAACATAAAATATTTTCATCTACAATATCTAATATAATTACAGTTGTACGATGGTCTGTATTTATGACTGCCTATTAAAATCTTTCTCTATAATTGCATCATTCTGTAAGTTTGGTTAGTATTCGACCAACTACATTAAACACATAGAATCTTTCAATTTTCAACATCAAGAAAATTAATGAGCTTAGTCAGAAGTCTAGAATCACTTGACGGCGGCAAAATCCTGGGGTTAAGTGATAATTTTAGATAATTAATTTTGACAAAATAATTTTGAGAAACTTGCAAGAATATTTTGGAAACAACTTAAACTGTCGGGAAAATTCGTTAAATTTTTAAATGTTTTAAATACCCGACATATTATTACCAAAGCAACACTACTAATTGTTTATTAAAATAATAATTCGTTGACATATTTATTGCGTAAATAATTCTTCGATATAAGGATCTCGCAATCAAATAATGTCTATCTCGCATCTTGTTAGGCAAGGTGTAAATCGCCTAATTTCGCGAATCACCTGCACAAACTCTTTAAAACCAAAATATTTCTTGGTTCGGTCTTTTTGAAACCAGTTTATATCAACGCCAGTGTTTCCAAATTAAATATCTTCGTGTTAAACAAGAGGTTCGACCACATCTTGAGATAAGTCGAGCGTTTTTTTTTATACCGACCGACCCTGCAATCGTTCAAGCTCAAAGAATCAACATTCGAATAAGAAGGAATAGACGGGTTTTTGGGCTTGTGTACCGGGATCATTCATAATAGAAGGGGAATTTTCTCTGTGAGTTTTAATACAGGAATGCTTACTGGGTATTACGCCATTAATATATTATTTTTCTACTCCTCAGTTTAATTATTAAATATTATTAAACATTTACTCTGTGTACTTTAATGAGATTCATTACGATACATTTTTTTCATTAGCTAACATCAGAGCCCTTATTCGGTTGCTATAAAAGGTGGCCATGCTCAAGGCAGATTTAAAATGTATCAATTTGATAGTTCATAATATTATGTACTATATTATAACTTATCGTAAATGTCAATTTTGAATTAACTATTTTTCGGTGTTATGACTGGTCGCAGAAGCAATAGTGGCAGGGTCCAGGGGGAAAACATGATAAGCGCCTTTTTTACAATATTAAGATTTTAACATATTTTTCTGTGCCTAGCTGATCCCCAGACGTACAAATTGTACAGGGAAAAACCTGCTAAGTCACGCGATATTTACCTAATACTATATTTTATTAGGTAAATATCGCGCACAGGGAAAAAAACTGATGAATACCAATAAAAATCAATAAACACTGAGTTTGAATCATCGCATTATGCGTAATCTAAAGTTATGTTTCTTCGATTTTGAAAAGAAGTAAAACACGTAAACCCCAAGCCTAAACACCTAAATCCTAAAAACCTAAACGGTAATCCTAAACCTAATGCTAAACTTAAACCCCAGACCTAAATCCTAAACCTAAGTCCTGAACCCAAAACCTAAACCTTTCAATACTCGTTCATTTTATACTCTCTATCCTGATGTTTGATGAAAAAAGTCAAAATTCACTATCCGAATGTTCCGAGCTTGACTCCGAATATGGGGTAATAATAATGGAGCCAATGGCTGGAAAATACCACATTCATCCTCCTTCTCTATGACGTCAGTCATAACAGGGGAATTTTCTCTGTGAGTTTTAATACAGAAATACTTACTGGGTATTACCCCTGGCATATATTCTTTTTCTATTACTTACTTTAATTATTAATTATTATTAATTTACTATCTGTACTTTAATGAGATTCATTACGATACATATTTTTCATTAGTTAACATCAGAGCAATATAGCTTTATCAAAGGTTGCCGTGATCAAGGCAAGGCATTTAACATTTGATAATTCATACATGCACTATTTACTTGAACTTAACGTAAACGTCAATTTTGAATTAGCTATTTTTCGGTGTTATGACTGGTCGCAGAAGCAATAGTGTATGCAAATCAGATTTAAGGGTTATTACGACACCCGCGTTCATTAGGACATATTCGTGCCTTACTAGCTATCATTATATACGCATTGCATATTACGCTATTTAAATGGTTTTGTTTGCAGTTGACGATAAATAGATATACAGTATTTTTATTAAATATGCATCACAATTTAGTATTATTGATCTATAGATTAAATAAAACAGTTTTATCGACAATACCGAAACAGAAATTTTTGCACTCGGCGCGCGTTTTGCTGACCATGTTAGCATCCTCAGGAAATGCTAAAATTGAGTTTTATCACAAACATCAAAAGATCACCACAACGCCACATTTAGTGGAGGTCCATAAGTTATTCAAACATTTTTCTATTGTTCGCTGATATGCTGGAACTTTACATCTGCTAGAAGTTCCGATCCTGAACGTTTTTTATATAACGCAGTGCGCCACCATCGCGGCACCGCTGCGGTTTTCGCTTTTTATTTAATAAACTGGATGAAATTAATAAAGCACCACTTCATATTACTAATAGAGCTGCCGTTTGTTCTTCGTCGTCAGACATGGCAGGTCTATTCTTTCTATACTCTTTTCTTATCTTAATTAAGCAACCACAATTATTATTCTATCGCACTTCTTCACGCCACCACGATAATTCTGAGGTCAGCTGAAAGGCAAACCTAAAAGTTCGTTGATGGCTCGTGGCATGCGCGGCATTTAAAGATCCTTTACACAAATAGTGCACTATGTAAAAATCGACCTCCCCCATTGGTCGATCCATCTCGTATTACGATATGTCTGCGTGATGCAATCGATGTCTATCAAGAGCTCTTATGGTGTAGAGGTTTAGATCGTTGGGTCTCACCTGGAAAACGCGGGTTCGAACCCCGTTGCTTTTTTTAATTTTTTTTAAAAGATTATGTTTTTAAACAGCTTTTTTTCTTGATTTTGGGTATGTCTTGGGTTAGATTGGGTTAGCACCTGGTTAGTTTCCTTTTCTTGAGCCCCCGTAGCGAGCGAAGCGAGCGGAGGGCGATGCGGATCGACCAATGGGAAAGGCCGATTTTTATATAGTGTACTATTTGTGTAAAGGATCTTATAATGCGCATGCGCGTATCTCCTGATGGATCCAGGATACTCGCGATAGGCTCGCGTCGAGCTCGCTGCTCCGAAAAAGTTGCCGCGAGCCACGAATTTCCAAGAATAGGGTTGGCTCGCGCGCGTCTCGTTATATTTATACGCACCTCTACGGGGCTCACGAGTCTACCACGAGCTGCTCGACAAAGGCTTGCAGCGATCCGTTTTCTGTCGGTTTTTGGGCTGACCTCACAGGGATTTTGCACGTCGTGCATTAGTCGGACGGGTTCGTGGCAGGCTCCTTCAAAATTTAGTTTGCAGCGAGATTGACGACGCGCGACCACCGATCTCCATATATGGATAAGCACAAAGCGATCCAAATCATACTGATTCATGCGCCTTCAGATGTAAATAAAAGAAGGTAATTCTGAGACTGCGCAGTTTCAATTAGCAGGTTATCGATCGATTCCACGTGCTTCATCACCGCATGGCCGCGAATAAGCGACAGGTCCGGATTTTAAGAATTTGGAAACATATTTTTGCCGTTGTATATATTACCAAAAATTTAAAAATTGATAGATGATATATTTAACAGAAAAATTGCAAGCCATTGGTTTTTAAAAGAAATAGAATAGACCAACCGATAAAATATACAACTTTTGCTATTTTTCCCGAATCTTGCTTTGTTTTGGAGACAAAAAAAATAAAAACTATTTCTTTCCTCGTCCCTGGGCGACACAAAAACCAATTAAAAAATGTAAAAATATGACAGTAAGTATATAATTATGTTTAAGGAATTGATAGGTATGAAAAAAAATACTACCAAATATTTTGGTACCTACCTAATTTTTACATTCTTTATGTGTGGCATGCATTTTTTTTTTTTGTTAAAAATATTAACTAGTTTGCCCAAAATGATTTTATGACCAAGAAAATTTGAATGATTTATACTGTAAAATCTGGTGTAACACAGGCGCAGCACTGTAACTTGCAACTTGTAAATTTTCAAATATATATATTTTTTAAATCATCCCTTTGATTCAAAAATATTAAAAAATGGAAGCACCTCCTAATAAAACCCTTTTTATATGCGTTTGCCTTAAATTTTACTTTCTCTTTAAGTTGGTCTTGAATAGGTACTACTTTTAAAAGAGATTTGTAATGTTAAAGTGTTTTGCATTCACACATTACATACCACAATCTGTAGGCAAGAAATACACCTTTTTTTAGTTTTTTAAAATATGAATTTTTGTTGCATTGAATAGCTAAAATAACTTTGGGGCAAAGAAAGGTTTATTAAAACAAAACATCATGATATAAACGTTTTATTTACATTAACTTACATTAGGTAGTAGTAGTAGTCTATTGGGAAAAAGCCAATAATACAAAATATGTAGGTAGTATGTATCTGCCTCATTTTTCGCCTTATGAAAAAAAGAAAAAACACGTGTCCACTTAGTTTTCACTTAGTTTCAATTGATGAAACTCATTGTTCCCTATACCTGTTTCTGCTATTTTAATAGATTTTTTTTTAAATATTTTACAGACTGTTCTATAGGTTCAACATAGAAATAATCCGTGGGGGAAGCTTTAACATTTTTTTCCAATTTTTACTCCCTTCTTCTATTTTTTCTTTACCTTTACAGATAGAAAAGATATACAAATTGTACTTTACGTCACTCACTACACTTTTCTGTCCCAAATTTTTAAAAGAAGGGGGTAAATATTGGAAAAAAAATTAAAGCTCCCCCCACGGATCATTTCTATATTATTGAACCCATATATGTAGTATGTAAAACAATTTTTAAAAATCTTTTAAAATAGCAGAAACAAGTATGGAGAACAATTACCCATTTAAGGATCTAAAAAAAACTGTTTAGAGCATCAAAAGCTCCTCAACAAAGTAAATAAAAATCCATCCTACCTATAAGAAGACTCTTTTAATACAAAATGATAAAACTGAATAAACTCACTGCTATTTATGCATCGTGACAGTAAATAAACCCTTTTTAAGATATTATTTCCATATTTTGTATGTAATGCTGCAGTTATCCTTAAAAGAAAATCAAAATGATACTTACTTAAAATAAGAAATCCCTGGTATTCTACCCTTATTTTGGCAACACCAAATCAAACACCGTTGAGTATTTTCTTTGACCTTGGCAGTTGACGCCATTGTATTTTAAGGTCTTTTGTCTTTAAATCATATTCCTAACGTCTACACCAACTTATACACTAACAAAATACACTAAGAACGAACTATTATAATAATAAACTAAACTAGACGTCCAGGAGTAAATTAGTTATTTTTAACGAAAACGATAATATAAACCACTCAGACGCACGTACATACTTCAATAAGTGAACGAAACGCAACGCCGAAACCCATTACGGCAAACACAGAAAAAAGAATTATTTCAAGCGCAAGCAACAAGCAAGGTCAGAGAAATTTGATAATATTTTTGATTACCGAACTGTAAAAGCTTTATGAGCTGATTTCGTTCTGTCGCTTCTCGGTGTTTCTGCGCATGAGTAAAATTATCCTATTTTCAGTTCTGTCCGACGCAGAACCCGGTTTTTTTCCCCATGATTGGTACGATTTTTCGACGCATGTAGACGGTTTGTGCTTATCCATATATGGAGATCGGTGCGCGCGACGCGATAGTTGTTGGAGAACATGGAGTGGTCCGAAGAAGCCATGTTACATTTATATATAATATGTTTCTCTTTTGGAGATAGCTAGTCCCATTTTATTTAACAAATACTCAAAATCTGTGGTGAAATTTTTGTATTGTCTGCTGATATGCTGGAACTTTAAATCTGCTAGAAGTTCCGATCCTGAGCGCCACCATTGTCCAAGCACCATGCACATAACCATAATAGAGCCGCCGTTTGATCTTCGTCGTCAGACATGGCAGGCCTATTCTTGTCGCACTTCTTCACGCAACCACGACAATTATGAAGCTAAGCCGAAAAACAAATACAGTGGCGCCACTTAAATTAAAATTATTCGTCGATGGCTCGTGGAATGCGCGTATCTCCTGATTGATCCAGGATACTCGCGGCAGGTTCGCGTCGAGCTCGCTGCTCCAAAAAAGTTGCCGCAAGCCACGAATTTCCACGAATAGACTTGGCTCACGCGCGTCTCGCTATATGTATACGCACCTTAAAACTAACCCTGAATGTGCCTTTCTACTCCTCTAAATAATCCATATTGCATTCCTCATCATGAAGTTTTCAGCTCGAATAGTATAAGCCCTAAACTTCGTGTGGTATTTGTTGGTAGCAGTAAAAGTACCTCAATGATTGTCTTCTCACCGGTCCTAAATTGCAAGACATATTTTCAATTTTTCCGACTTCATTATGTTGTCTTCACCGCTGATATCCGTCAGATGCATAGGCAAATTCTGGTTCAGCCTTATCATCAAGACTATCAGCGAAGTCTAGGGCGATTTTCTAAAAATACTACCCTATATGCAACATTGCACTCTTCGCACTGTACATACAGCTTAAGTTTTTCGCCATACCTTGCCTTGTGCACAATAGTTCAATTAGCTCAGGACGAGCAGGAAACCTTTCCTAGGTTACCCTCTCTCCTAAAATCGGATATCTTTGTGGACGATATGGTTAGTAGTTGTTCTTCTTTATCTGAGACTCAAACCCTTAAAGACGAACTCATTTCTATGCTAGAGAAGGGTGGATTTGAACTCCGAAAATGGGCTGGTAATCGTATAGGGCTTCTAAGTACGATTCCTGAATCTTATTGGCAACAGCAACCACAAGAATTCGATAATCATGAAATATCAACTATTAATATTCTGGGTCTTAGATGGAGACCAAGTCTACATGTATTTTCCTACTCTCGCGATCAACAATGATTGTTGCCCCAAGCGATCCATTCTTTCAGAACTGGCATGTATTTTTTATCATCTCCATTTTCGCAAAATTTATAAATCCAACACTTATGGAGTCTAAGTCTTGAATGGGGTTAAGAACCTCCAGAAGATGTTTTGAATCAATGGTCCCAATACAACTCCTGTTCCTCCTCATATCATCCCAAAAGACGCATGCTCGTGTGAACTGCACGGCTTTTCCGATAGTTCTGAGCGTGGATAGTGGATGCGCCGCTGTTATATTTGCGTTGTGAAACGTCCTCTGACAAAATAAAGGTTTCCTTTATTTGTGCTTCGGGTCGAAGGTAGCTCCACTTAAACGTATTTCTTTACCTCGTTTGCGATGCTGTCCTGCTGTCAAATGTCTTGTATGTTGTTTCAACTACATATTAAAATCTTTTCTTCTGTCCTATCTTTGCCTGGACAGATTCTGCTGTTGCTCTTGCAAGGTTAAGAAATTCTCCACATTGGTGGAAGACTTTCGTGTCAAACCGGTTGTGCTATTCGAGGATAACCCCAAAAGCTCTTAGCAGCCATTCGCTTTGGTTAGATGGTCCTACGTGGTTACAGTTTTCTCCTGACAAATCAAAATATTAGCTTTTCTAATGTTATCTCTGAGGAAGCT
Organism: Pissodes strobi; assembly: GCA_016904865.1. Taxonomy (NCBI): domain Eukaryota; kingdom Metazoa; phylum Arthropoda; class Insecta; order Coleoptera; family Curculionidae; genus Pissodes; species Pissodes strobi. The sequence goes on along the minus strand of MU183382.1, from coordinate 81,691 downwards.
CGGAAGATTGTTCCTGTCGCTGAGAATACCCCAAACCTTATTGAGTTATTTTTGAACAAATTTTCCTCCATTTCAAAAATCAAACGTATTCTAGCCTATTGTTTACGCTTTCTTTCAAATTTCAAAGCGTCCTCCGAGAACATGCGTGGTAGTTTTACTTAAAAAGAACTCCATCTAGATTTTCTGTCTCTTATTAGATATGCTCAGTTTCCTTTTCTGAAGAAAGTGAGAGTATTAAATGTAAAAAAATGCCAAAGGTATTTCCAAAACTTGGTCCGTTCATCGACAAAAAGGACGGGCGGACGGCTTACTCATTCTAACTTGCTCCATGATGAGAAATATCCAATTCTCTTACCTCATAAACACTTTCTGACTCATCGCATTATCGAGAATTTCCATCGTGATAATATGCATGTTGGTCTACAATTCCTGTTGTCTCAACAATTCTGGATTCTATCTTCCCGTCGAACCATTTGACACTGCCTTTCTAGATGTATTCGTTGTCCTAGAACCAAACCTACCTCTTTCGAACCTCCTAAGGGTGATCTATCTTCTACGCGTATTAATCAATTGAAAGCATTTCAGTGTGTTGGCGATGACTTTGGTGGACCCTTCAACATAACTCTTAGTAAAGCTAGAGGTTCAAGGTTGCAAAAAGCGTACTTATATCTATTTTATGTTTCTTCACCAAAGCTGTGCATTTGGAACTTGCTTCCGACTTATCTGCAAGTTGTTTCATCGCTTCTCTAAGGCGATTGGTCGCTAGGCGAGGTAGATCTACTCATACTTTTTTCCAAAACCGGTACTAATTTTGTTAGCGCCTATCAAACGCTGTCTAACCGCATGCGCATTGCTGCAGAAGGAAAACAGATTAAGTCGTCGTTCAACCCTCCTTCAGGACCTCACTTCGGAGGACTGTTTGAATCTGGAATTAAATTCGTCAAAGTTCATTTAATCCGAGTGGTTGATGCTCCAGTACTAACGTATGAGGAATTCTATACGGTTTTAGTCCAAATCTATAAATGCTAAATTCACGTCCACTTTGTCCCATAAGTTCTGATGCGACAGACCTATCTGTTTTTACTCCCGGTCACTTTCTCACTCTCGAACCTATCATTTCTGTCCCTGATCACGACCTAACTCACCTCCCTTTAAATCGGCAGAGTCGATGGCAATTAATTCAGTGCATTCGGTAGACTATATGGAGCAGGTGGAAAGATGAATACCTTTACGCACTGCAACAGAAAACGAAATGGTTACAACCACCTATCTCTGTATAACCAGGTACATTGGTGGTTATTAAAAGCGATATCATGCCTCCATCGCATTGAAATTTGGGACGAATTGAACAGGTTTTTCTTGGCTCGGACGGTGTTGTTTGTAGATATAGCTTGTGTAAGAATAGTGCAGGGAGTCGTGAAGTCACCTCTTGTAAAAATCTGTCCTCTACCCATGTCTTAATAATAAAATATAAAATTTTCACATTTTAGGTGGACGGCATGTTCTAGCCACACCAATAGTGTTTAATTATTTTATAATTTAGTTATATTTTTTTATTTAATTCAAATTCATATTTTCCATGCTCAAGCAACATATGATTGTTTAAATATATCTAGTTGCATATATTCGCAAGCATAATTGTTGGACGTATTTTACTTGAAATCCCAAGCATTATGCGTGCATGCAGGAAACGTCGCCAACAACTACGCAAGATCTTTTCAGAGTTCAGAGTTAAAATCCATCAAACGGTAAAATCCATCAAACCTGGATACAAAGTGTGGGATCGGGCAGATGAGTCTGGGGTTGCCTGCCAGATTCAAATTTACACAGACAAATCAGGAAATATCATTGAAAAGAACTAGGGTGCCCCCGTTCATATGGATTTGTCTCAGCCGTTAATAGGAAAGGGGCATTATATCCACTTCGACAACTAATTGAACTCTGTTCCACTCCAAAAAAGTTGACAAATGATTGATATATGCATTCGGAAAAATAAGACGCTGTATAAGAGACTTAAATGGCGACCTACGTTATGAGAAAGATGGAGAAACTGATTGGCGCGTCAGTAAAGACAGCTTAGTTTACCTAAAATGGATTGACCGCAAAGGTGTTCATTTTCTGGGTAATTATTCGGATCTAAGTGAAAATGCAGGCACCAACCGAAAGCAAAAATATGGCGCTATACAACGCATTGACTGTACACTGTTACAGATGTCCAGTAAAACAAACACATGGAATATCTTGGCAAGTTAGCAACGTGAGCTTGAGACCAATTGATGAAGACGAAATTATTCTGACAGAACGGGCGATCCTTTTTAAGGAATGTACTTTCAAAGTCATCGTAGCTCAAGAAATAAGATATGACTCTTGCGACCATAATATGACATGCATGGTGCATCAAGAAGATGTGCGCACTGTAGTACTTCAGCAGTACCAGACAGGACAAAATGGATGTGTAATAGGCGAGGTTATAGGTAAACACAAGAATGTAGTTAGTACAAAATATTACCTAAGTAACTACGGTTCATATTTATTTTTCAAATGTGATGTTGGTTGGTGTCTAAGCTATAAGATAAATTGCTTCTTCGATTTCAACAATATATAAGCTTAGTACAATTTTTTGTTTACTTATCTGTTTGGTACCTTCATTACTTAATTATATAATGACTCATGGTTGAATTGCCTACTGGTTTCATTGCAGAACCACCTTCTAAAATCGACTTCATGAAAATGTTTTTGTGTGATTAAATTGCAAGTATCATCCTGTTAATGAAATGTTTCAACAAAGAAAACTACATAGGGCTATAAAAAAAATCCGGTGTCAAAAAGTTAAATATACAAAAAATAGTCTATTATGTAAGGAAATAAAATAGACATGGCGGTTCTTAAAAATAGCAAATAGTTTTTCAGATAAAAAAAAATTTAAATTTTTAGAGGGTTATTTTAACGTTTTGGAACTTGAGTTTTGAAAAATCCCTTCTTATCTACCGTTTTAGCTGGGCCGTGACGAATGTGTGAGTGAGTGAGCTAGTCACTTAAGGATTTTATACAATAGAATAAATATATCGTACGAAACTGCCCGACGATTCAAGTGAATTAACCGAAATTTTGCGTTAGCCTTGCAGTCAAGTATCACTCGATTTTTAAATTTTATTCCTTTATATCTGAATGCTATTACAAAAAAAAAATAAAGAAGGGGGTTCTGTCTATTACGTGACAGAAGTGATTCATTTATTAAAATGCTGTTTCAAAAGTTATTAATTCAAAAGATCTACTTCCAACTACATACAATTTTCGAAAAGCCAAAGATAAGCACCCAATATAAAAGGCGTTTTATTATAAGAAAACACAACCTTAGTGTGTTATAGAAAAAAACCTGACTACGCTACTAAATTCCAAATAAAAAAACTGGGAATAACTGTGATACAAAAGGTAACTTATCATAATTGTGATACACCCTCTATATCGAAAACTAAGAAAACCATGAAAATTCAAACATATTAAATAAAAAATAAGTAGTGAATGCCACTTAGTGCATCTTTGCCTTGCTTATTATAATTATTAATATAAAACTCTGTTCACATATCTGTAAGAGTATATTAACTAATCCTTTTTCTAGTTTTATATGAAATGCAGGATATATAGCGCAAAGGTGTCCATTACAAATAAAATGCAAGTTAATAAATAAAGACATTTCCAACATTTACTTATCAATTCTTTGTTAAAGCTTTCAACATTTACTTATGTTCTTTAAAAAGGAGGGTGAAATCCAGGAGGCAGACTACGAGTCACGTTTAGCTTTTTAGGACGCTGCTTGTTGTATTTATTAAGTGCTTAGTAAAATTTCTATTGACTTTGCGAAGTCTGTTTGAACTTGAACATCAAGGGCTTTTCTTCTCAAACTAGAGTTTTCTTTTCAAATGAGCACTTCCTACCAACCTGACTTAAGCTGGCACAATCGTTACTATTATAAAAGTTATGAAATATTTAAGATAATATTTTGATTAGACAGGGTCATGCGAAGAGAAGCCCGGTGCATAGCACAAAAATTTAACTGACAGGAAATACACTTTGTGATACATAAAAGATTCTTTGCGATAAGAATTTTTTTTTTTGACTGATAGTGTTAATATAGTATCACGATTCTGTGTACGTATTACCCCATTGAGATTAATAAAATAAAGTAACATCAAGTTATGTTGCAATAAAAACCTTTGTCGTTATCGATAAAGATAAGTTTTTATTATAATAAACAATAATTGTTAGGTTTTCCGAGAATCGAATGGCGGTGTGCATGATGTCTCTGGTCTACACGCACTACGCAGTTATGTTCAACTGCCAGAACTACCGCACATATTCATTTTTGGTAATCCAAAGTTACGAATTTCCTAAGCGTAACTGCTGCATTTAGCACGAATGCATCTACTCAGCGGTCGTACACCCAAACAGACATAGGATTTTGTGACTGCAATTCGCAATCATAGTTTTGTATTTTTAATGTCAAAGCTTGGAAATTAGATCTATTCAGGATCACTTATTCTCAATGGAAGCATAAACTAATTATTACACATCTATACTAGGTATATTTTAAAGCCTTAAAACAGTTGATTAAAGGATTATATTATGAACATATTTAACTTTTAAGCTAAAATGGCAAAATATGATCTTAAAATGTAGCTTGAAAATGCAAATGTCAACTATTTTCAGCCTGCACTGCGGCCGGAAATAGTTATATACGTCAATAGTCCGGTCATACATCTTTACAGTACGAGTCTCTAATATGATTTACCGGACATGTGACGTACAACGTTTTATTATACAGTTTAAAATAAGAGACTACAATAAAAAATAATAAAGATGTTTGCATGATAATAATTTTTATTTGAAAGCGTTACTACAGTCACAAGTGGTAATCCCAAGCGCACGTGTAATTTATATAGCGCACGAGTACCTTAATTTGAATTTTAGGTGAAAAAGTTAAACCATGATATTAAAATTTCTGATTTTGACACATTGTATCACATCGAATATTAAAAAATGAGCTACGAAATAAGAGTCATTACATCACTAGTGATACAATAAGTTCATTACATAACTAGTGTTGTAATGACTCTTATTACTTAACTCAAATAAGTCAAAGTTAATGACGTAATAAGCTCTTAATGTGTAGGACGTAGATTAAGAAATTTTCAACTAGATATGTAATATTAACATTACAAACTTTTCAAAACCTTGAAAGTGTTACATCAGAAAACCTGTTTTACTAAATGTCAATTTGCGATATGTCATTGGAAAGGGAATTTAAGGTCCATCGAATAGGAAAAAATATATACAGGGTTGTATCAAAAATAAGAAAGTTAGTGTCACTTCCGGCTAAACCGGAAGTATTTTTTTTTAAGAGACAAAATTAAGCGCTACTATGTCATATTGATTCATATAAAATTAAAATTTTTATCTTTAAAAAAGTGTTGTTTTATATCCGATTGTTACCTGGTATATATATATACATAGTTAGGTTTTAGGATGTTAGTTGTTATTACACTATGAGAACATAATCGATGCTGAAATAACAAGCCGGTAATTTCTAATTAACGAAACAGAATCCAAAAATATCTGACTTTTCGGTGACAACATTACCGCTGTGAAAAGCTAATAAATGATACATTGCATAAACAAAAAATCATCATAATATTCGACTACATACATACTAAAATGTATTTACTTAATTCGATTGGCCATGATTCATTAAACTACCGCCGCGCGCCGTTTCTAATCAGTTCTTGCCATCCATACACAATACATTACATTTTGTAGTATGAAGATAAAACTCATAATACGCATTGTCACATTGCCGCATTTATAATCTCTTAATCGTTCAGAGTTTTGTTATAAAATTCCTCTCGGCGCCAATAAGATTAAACAATATGTGATGAAAAGTGTACACTTCGTTGTAATATAAAGATGAACGTACAGCAGAATCAGCGCAATGTAATAAAACAAATATTACGTTTCGTAATTTGTGCTACATAGTCAGAAAAAATACTCGCGAAATCGGATTTGCACAATGGTTTCATATTTTGAAAATCTACACACCGCAACAATATGCAACACTCATTTCCGGCCAACTAGACATTGATGCTTTTTTATTATATATATTAAGTTTCAGGTTTTTGATAATAATATAATACGATGGAGTGGGAAAAATATAAAATAGCAAATAGCGCTATACAAACTAGTGCTTGAACGAAATAACGTTGGATTAAGTAACACAGAGATAAAACAGCGCTTAATTAAATAACGATAGACAAAATAAAGCTATATAAGCACCAGACTGACGTTGGATGCTTACAATTACGTTTCACTCGAAATGCTCAAGTATTTTTATTCCCGTCACCCGTCACCTGCTTTACCACTGTTTATTTACCTATAGTCTTGCCTGGTTTTTGAGCTGATAAAATATCGATAAGGACTTAAACATAGAAACATAGTAAGTTTAATCTGTGGCCAACCTACTTAAAATGTGTTCCGTATATTTTCACTAACTTCTTGGTTTGGTGTCCCGAATCTGCCAATTCTTGAATAAGAGTCAATTTTCGGAAATGAAAGCTGGCAATTCATCTGTCACCAAAACTACCAACGTAAAATATCGTTTGGAGTGGCATCTTAATTTAGGAGAGACATTTTAAAAAAATAGGTTTGATTGTGTTATAATAATGAGCATTTAAAGATCCTTTACACAAATAGTGCACTATGTAAAAATCAACCTCTCCTATTGGTCGATCCATCTCATATTACGATATGTCTGCGTGATGCAATCGATCTCTATCAAGAGCTCCCGTGGTGTAGAGGTTTATACAGCTGGGTCTCACCTGGACGGCCTGGGTTCGAACCCCGTTGCTATTTTATATTTTTATTTTTAAGATTATGTTTCTAAACAGTTTTTTTCTTGATTTTGGTTATGTCTTGGGTTAGTTAGGGTTAGCACCTGGTTAGTTTCCATTTCTTGAGCCCCCGTAGCGAGCGAAGCGAGCGGAGGGCCATGCGGATCGACCAATAGGAAAGGACGATTTTTATATAGTGCACTATTTGTGTAAAGGATCTTATAATGCTAATAATGATAACCTAACATTTTATGTATTTTGATTATTTCTTAATAATTTTCGTTTATCATAAAATGTGTTGTTATCGTGCTGGTGCTGTTTAAGAAACAAAAAATTTATGATGAGTAAAAGTTTGTATAATCATTTTCATTTTACTAATAAAACTGTATTGCTTCAAAGAAGTCGACATTTCTACTGCAAATCAAAATAAGATGGTCATTGCAACGCTCAACTGAGATATTTGGGTAAAATATCTGAAAAAAAAATAGTTCAATCTGCTCGCATTACGAATGCTGCGTGCGAGCATGCATAATACGATTCTTTATTGCCCTACGGCACTATGCTATATTAGCCGCTTCTGATTGATGGGAACGTCACTTTAAGAGTACTGTTAACTCTTCACGTATGGCCCTCCGCTCGCTTCGCTCGCTCCGAGGGGCATCCACACACAACTAACTGAAACTAACCCAAATTTATAAAAAGAAACAAACATAACCATAAAAAGTAAAGAAAACCTGTATTGCCCCCGGCGGGAACTGAACTCGGGCCATCCGTATGCAACCACAGAATCTGACCACTACACCATCTAGATCTGGAACAAACTGACTGGACCGTAGATAAAGTGAAAGTGACGTTAATCCACCAATCAGAAGCGACTAATATAGGATAGAGGTGTACGACTGTATACTGTAAAGGATCTTAAAATGAGAATGCTTGAAATACCTAGACGGCCCACGTTTCCTACGAAAATTCGAACATTTTCCGCTATGAACCCGATTTATTACATCATAAAAACGCATGGAGAAATTTAATTCTCCAGTGTAAAATAAGAAGAAGGTGTGGGACCTAATAAGTAGATGATGAATGAAACATGGAATAGGAAAATCAGGGAATAAATTCGACGAAAAACAGAGAAACACAAGAAAATGTATTACAAAATTTTAACTGACCAAAATAAATATAGAAAAGTTATTTTGGAACTATTTCGATGACTTGAATTTACCTCTGTCATGATCCTCGGTTAAATCCAGCGTTAAAAGCATTTAGTACTGAAGTCTTAAACGGAAAAATATAATAAAATACTGAGCAACCGAGTTAGATTTAGAATCAGATAAAAATGAAGAAATAATTCCGAAGAAAAATAAATTATCTCGCAAATATTCACCTGCTCAGGAAGGAAAAAAATCGAATGAAGTTGAACAAAGACGGCAAAAACGTCATGTTGAAAATATGGCATTGAAAAATAGATATTTAGTTGGTTTAAAAACAATTTTTCATCACTTGTCTTCCGATATGATTACATCGTAGTTTCTGAATCACCATAACCATCGATATGTTTTTGAAGCTATAGCTTTTTATCCTCAACCCGAGCCTGCTCTCGCACTTCGATGCTTACTCATTCTGTTTTTCGTATTCATCGAATACGTTTCTGTTCGTGAAATGAAATGCCCAAAAGAAGGGAAAATATTTTGTCCAGTTCCTCAACTAAGTGTTAATAAATTATCTATATAGGACTAGGCCAATGGCCTAATATTTACGGACAATAAATGGTCGTTGATAAGTTGTTTTGGGGTTTGTTTATGCTTGTTTAGGTTAATCAATTTTCTATATATGTAGTAGGCCGACGGCCAGATATCTACGTACAATGATACAATGTACAGTTGATAAGTTGAATTGAGGTTTGTTTACGTGAAGCTCACTAATTACAGCTAGGCTATTTTAAATAATTAGAATAATTAAAAAACCTTGCATAAAAGCCGAGGGCTTATTAAATTCATATTCATGCAGATTTTCAGTAAGGCACAATACGTTGACCTAACCGAGAAAAATAGAAAATAAAGTACGTACATAGGCCGAGGGCCTTATAATTTGAGTACGAATAGCACTCGATCAAAAAATTCTTCTTGCCGAGGGCGTAGAAAAAGAATACGTACAGGTCGAGGGCTTCGCACTACAAAAAATTCTTATTATTATTCTTATTATAAATTATTAATTAGTTAACTATTCGACTTTCCCACAAAGAGTTGGTTAGATTGAGTTAGATAGTGCATAGGCCGAGGGGCTTAAAATTATAATTATAATTTTTTGTTTATACTTAAAATAAAAATGAATTGAACGACTTTGCTGCCTTAATTGTGTTTTTTTTGTGGTATTCTCAGGATTGGAGGTAGAATAAAGCAAAATTGCACAGCTACGATGTAATCATATCGGAAGACAAACGATGGAAAATTGATAGATTAATCGAATACCTAGTTACCTGTATGAAGATTAATCGTAATTTTCCGAGCTTGTCTTCCGACATGATTACAACCCTCCCAACCACATGCCCCTTAGACTCTACAGTCAAAATTGAAGTATTTTGCGCTTTATCACAATTTGGGCTACTTCTCACTGTAGTTTGCCACAAATTATTTTTTAAAGAAACGTAAAATATCCAATTTTGCTCTAAAACAGGATGAGTAAGCCTCGAAGTGCGAGAGCAGGCTCGGGTTGAGGATAAAAAAACTTTATGCTTTAAAAACGTATCGATGGGTATGGTGATTCAGAAACTACGATGTAATAATATCAGAAGACAAGCTCGGAAAATTACCATTAATCTTCATACAGATAAGTAGGTATTCGTTTAATCTATCGATTTTGAAACAAATCAAGACGGAGGAAAGGATAGTGATTAATTATTGGATAAGAGAAGTTTACGTTTCTTAATGTTTCTGTAGCTTTGTTATATTTTAATACTGAAAAATTGCATTTATGTTGTTAAGTTTTTAGCAAAAATGCACAACTCTATAGCTTAAATCGAAAATTTAATTACTAGATTATTATTTTGAATTTCCATGTAATTTTTGAACGGTTTAGAATACTAATTTCCCGGACTCTCATTGCCTTTGCTACATGTTTTGGTTGACATATTTCTCAAACTGATACCATACGAACGTATGTCCAGTATTTTTTGCAGAACCTCATCTATATTGAAATTACTTACTTAAATAACTAAGTATTAATTTTTTTTTGTTTTAGCAAAATTCATTTTTTATTTATTGTAATAAAGCTATTCCAGATACTACTTCAGATCATTATTTGCGATGCGGTTCAATACAGTCTCTTCATCACTAGTGCATACTAAGATCTGTCATCGGCAAAAGTGAAATATCGCGCGATAAAATTTGCACATGTTAATTAAGTTTAGCACATAAAAAGAGTACATCAAGGGGACCAGGACGGAATCTTGTGGAACACCATCTTATAAAAATCTGACTATTAACGTCACTACCCTTAAAAATTACTACCTTATTCATTCAACCATGTTGCCATCGAAACCAGCATACCACGGTCACAGATTAGGAGTAATCTGTGCCACGGTTGTGATTTATCACAAAACACTGCATTTTCCTAACGTTTTTCTTATACGCTGAACGTTCATGCATGCAATACTTATTCGATTTTTAGGCTTTTCTAATTTTTTTGCACGCGTATAATTTTGCTGTTCTCCTTTCTAAGAAAGATACTGATCCATAAAATTGTATCGTTTACTTTTCTTGTTAATTCTTGCCTCCTGATATAGCTTTAGATTTGCTCTGGTAAGGTCATAATTTAATTGCAGCTGAGATTAAACCACCATTTTTATTTATTATTTATTTTATTTTAGATATCTATTAAATAGATTGGTGGTATCTGGTTTCAGTATATTAAAATAGATTCTATTTTGATAAACTAAATATTCAAAGGTTTTTGCTTTGAAATTTTGTTTTCCTTTAACAAAAATCGAATGAAGCACGTCTAAAGGCTGAGTTCATGACTCGCAGCCTTGTTTTAACAGGAAGCCCTTATATATTATTTATGTATGCAGAAAAAGGTAAGTAAACTGCAATTTAATTTTTGATTAAAAAAAATGAGTAATACACATTATCAGTCATAAAAGTCGTACTTAGTCGCCTTGTAGGAGGTATTGTATTAGGCCAATTACGTTTCAAACTACATATAAAAAAAGTTAAATTTACAAAACACAAGTTTTTGTTATATTTTTTCGAGATTTTTGCATCTAAAATGTCTACTTAACTGTGAAATTTTAAAAAAAATTGCGCATTTCAATATGCTCCTGTAAATAAGTTAAGACCACTTTGGATGACGTCACGCGTAAGCTGTCAGGTCCAGTTATAGGAGGTAAGGGTTTAATGCGGATCGATATAAATGAAAATATATTAATGGGCATATTCGACAAGAGTCTAGCGACCCGACCAAATTTTCGATACCAAAGGCCACCTATACTACATAGGTGGCCTTGCGTGTAATATATTCACAAAGAAGGGGGATTATTCGTGAATGTATTCGCGGAAACCCATGCAAGCTGCTGTATATCCACTATAATACGGCTTTTGTTAAATATATACTGGTTTTTAGTTACATATGATAAAGTATGGGCACGTATTACAATAAGTAATATCACTTTTCGCATGGCTCTCCGCTCGCTGCGCTCGTTACGGGGGCTCAAGATCAGGAAACTAACCAGGTGCTAACCCAAAGTAACTCAAGACATACCCAAAAATAAGAAAAAAACTGTTTGGAAACTTAACCTTAAAAAAAATAAAAAGAAAGCATCGGGGTTTGAACCCGAGCCGCCGGCGCCGATAACTGCCGCTGCCGAGTTCAGACCTAACCATCTAAACCTCTGGACCACCACGGCTTATACTGCAAATCGATTGCATCACGAACACATAGCGCGAATGCAATCGCTCGAGTCAACGCCATCTGCACTAGATGGCGTTAGAGTCGGTATCGAAAATTATATCGGGTCTACAGACGCTTTTCATATTCGCAGAACAGAAACAGAAAGAAACGTACTAGGTGGAAAAGTCGCCGTGGAAGATGTAATTGTGTTTTGTACAACGGAACTGGATGCAACGGAAACTTCTGAGGAAGTGGCGACAACAATTTGACCAGCCACGTTTTTCTTCTGATTTAGGGAATTTCCGACATAACCCTCGGCAACGGCGCTACTTTTCCAACCACCATGTCGTTTAAGTTGATTCAGGTTTGTTCCACAATCTGCAAGTAAAGCAGTGCCTGGTATACAGCTTTGCATTTGGTAGTTTCAGATATTCGACAATTTTTGTTGGCAGTTGTCCAAATGTGTTTTTACCGTCAAGCTGTGATGTGCATCGTCAGTTTCTGTACCCGACAAAAAATCTCGTATGCTGTGTAGGTGGTCTTAGAGCAATATATTTTTTCACCAATTCTACCACATCTGTAGAGTTTTCAGTGGATCTTTTAACCACAAAGGAGCGGTCCTTGAGGTTTTTTTTGTGTCCCGTACATTTACCAGCAAAAATGTCCATGATCTAAGACATCACTGCAATCTAACTGGCACAGCTCCTTCCCCCGACAGGTCCCAGCTACACCCATAATTAGCGCCACCTCTAACAAAATTATTGTTTATTGCTAAATTTTGTAATACGAAATTGATGATAATTAGGTACCTTATTCATTAAAAAGTCTTCATTTGAAGCTTTTTGTAGAAGTTCTTTGATGTTATGTAAGTCTAGAATCATTCTTCGGTTTATAACCAACATTTTTCCTTTTTCAAAATGCGGTAAGTTTACTGTACTGTAAAATATGCCAATAGCACCTTTTCTTCCGTGAACGTATTAAACGTATTAAAACACAGCAAGATTTTACATGGATTTTGGTGAGTTAATAATACAAAACCAGAAAACAACGTTTATATATACGAATTTTTTATAGCCAGGCCTCCTCCTCAGGAGGCTTCTAGTAAACTAAACTTAACAATCGAAGATTCTTCAATAATTTCACTTTTTTTACTAAATATACAATCCTTACGAAATAAATGTGATACTTTTTATGTGTTTTTGGATAGCATTGGTTTTCCTGACATAATATTAATTAATGAACACTGGTTAAAGCCAGGTGAATGTCTTTGTATACCTGAGTATGAGTTAATAAGTATAATGTGTAGAGAACATTTTTTGCATGGTGGGACACTTATACTCTTAAGAATATCTTCGCACCTTGGCGGCTCTCTTATTCACAATATGCTTTTGCAAGCGGCTTAGATTATATATGATTTGTTTGTATCGATCTCCTTCAGGAGTAATAAATGAGTTTTTTGACCACCTGGATTTGATTCTATCCACTATTCCATCTTCTTCAAAAATTATCTTAGCCGGCGACTTTAATATTAATTTTAGTGACAAAGATTCTGTAACTACTAATATGCTTGCAAATATGCTTGTGACATATGGATTAAATATGCATGTTAATAAACCAACTCGGATCACTGATAATTGTTCAACTTTAATTGATTATTTTTGTTCAAATTATGAGGAAGTATCCTGCTCAATTTTAAATGCAGGCATCTCTGATCATGAGGCGGTCAGTTGCACTATAAAAATCCCAAACCTTACAACATAACAATCCAGACGTAGTCCTGGTAGAATATTCAGTTCTCGTAATTTTAATAAGTTTTATTCTTTATGTAATAGAGTAGATTGGCAAAATATAATTTTCAGTTTTGATCCTATTGCTAATTTTTACAATATGTTATGCATTTCCTATACAACTAGTTAAGAAAAAAAATAAGAAGCCTAAGCTTTGGCTTACTAAAGGTTTAAGAACATCAGAGAATAATTTACGTTCCTTAAACTACTTAAAAAAATTCAGTAATGATCAAAGTTTTCTTAACTATCGTAATGCTTATCGTAGTGTTTATGGGAAGCTTATTAAATCTGCAAAAAATATGTACTATAATAAGAGGCTTTTTGAGGCTAAGAATAAGCAAAAAGAAAGTTGTTCCATAATTAATGATTTTCGCAAAAACTCAGTCAAAATCAATCCAGATATTAATCCAGACCACTTGAATACATTTTATTGTAATGTAGCGAATAATTTAACCCAAAACCTGGCACCCCTTCAGACCCTTTGTCTCTTCTTAAGAATGTTGATAACACCACTGGTACATTTGCTTTTTATGATACAAACATGCATGAAATTATGCCAACTATATCTGAAATAAGGGACAAAAAGTCTAGTGGTGAAGACAAAATCTCTCCGAAAGTGCTTTTTCGCCCCCCTGGCCCCCTATACGGCACGCTACTGGGTTGAAAGTGCATTTCCTGCTTGTTTAAAGTCTTCTTTGGCGGTTCCCTTATTCAAGGGTGGTGAAACTGATGATCCTTCAAATTATCGCCCAATTTCCTTACTTCCTACCTTATCCAAAGTCATAGAAAAACTTGTACGGAAAAGGATTTGTAATTGTCTTCAATCATTAAAGGTATTAACTGGTCAGCAATTTGGATTTCCACATCTAAGAGCACCCAGAATGCAATTTACAGTTTTCTTGAGTGTTTATTTTGGTGTGAATCAAGGTAGTGTCTCGGCAGCAATTTTCTGTGATCTGACCAAAGCCTTTGATTGTGTGTAGATCACAGAATTCTGCTGTTGAAGCTTGAGAAGTATGGGTTTCGGGGACTTGCACACACCTTGAGGGTCGATGCCAATCTATTGTGAACTCGGATAAAAAGTCATCTGTTCTGGACATCAATTGTGGAGTTCCTCAGGGCTCCGTTCTGGGGCCAGTTTTATTTTTACTTTATATTAATTACATCGTTGAATTTAATGTTTCTGGAGAATTCACTCTCTTTGCCGACGACACTTCGATCCTGTGGAAAAATAGAGGAATTGGGGAGCTACATCAAACTATAGCAAATGATCTCAAGATCATTAAGGACTGGTTTGCTTGTAACCGTCTTTGTTTAAACCTCAGTAAAACCCACATAGTTGGGTTTAAATGTAATGTTACTGGGCTACTCTTGGATGGCGATCCATTGCCAGAAACTATAGTATCCAAGTTTCTAGGTATTCTAATCGACCGGGAATTACGTTTTGAAGATCATGTGTTGATGTTAGGAAGAAGACTATCATCAGGATGTTTTGCTGTGCGAGTGGTAAGGGAAGAATTAGGTCCACAACTAGCACGGACAGTTTACTTCTCTTTGCCATTACCAATTCCCAAATCTACTTTAGTAAAAAAATCACTAATTATGAGGGTCGAAAAATGTTTAATCATTTACCAACCAATTTAAAGACAGTGCATTCCATTGAGACCTTTCGTTGCTTACGAAAAAAATTACTTTTAAGTAAGGCATATTACACTTTGACTGAATTCTACCAGGATATGCTTTGACATGTAGATATGTATGGCCAGTTGTATATTCTATAGAAAATTCTGACACTAATTATTATAATGAGTCTAGGCTTGACAAATTTGTGAGTTAATTATTTTTTAGGTTTAATTTTTGTTTTTTGTTTTCTGTTTTTTTTTGTTGTTTGACTTTTTTGTTTTATTGACTATTTTATTTTATGACTATTTTATTTTATTGACCTTTACTTTTACTGGCTTAACTTTTAAACAAACTTATTGATCTATTATAATAATTGTATCATGTCATGTTGTATTTCATTGTTTGTCTCTTTGTTTGTGTTTGATTGTTCTGAGTTTCTGAGTAGTTTAGCATAGTTTAAGTTTAGTTAACTTTTGGTGCGATTCGGCGACTTGCCAGGTATTTCTGTGGTACCGGGATGTTTGTGTTCCTGGAATTGCCGGAATACTTATGTCTCTGGATGTCCATGCCATGGTTGGAAGTGGAGCCGCACCATGAATGTTGATGTTACCTACTTTTTGTCAACAAAATTTATAATTTTAGACTAATAAAGCACTTTTTGAATTGAATTGAATTGAAATGATATTTTGTACATAAAGTAGGTAGGTACCAATGGTGTTTTTTTTTCTTTCCTGTAATTATTTTTCCAACGTGGCTTCGCTCAGGCTACAAGCTTTTCGCCTCGGGATGAAAAATACCACTTTAGTCCCTAGGTATATAATATACTATTATACATGCAAAGACACAAAATAGTCGACCAATAAAAATTGGTTACAGCTACCAGTGGTAAGTTACCAGCCAAGTCAGACACAAGACACAATCAAATACATGATAGAAAGATAAAGACTATACTATACTGCTAACGTGCTAACACTCCGATGATGTTATGTGTTGGTGTTATCCCTAATTGTGCAACAACTGAAGCCAGAGTGTCAGAAAATAGCGCGCCGAAATGGGGATCCCTTATTGGTAAAATTTGTAACGCGCGCCGTTTTCCCCGCTGCTGTCATGTTTGAGCATTTACGTTCCTCGGTTTTTTGTTTAATATGTTGTGCTAAATGTATTTTCAAAATGTTTTATGTGACTTAAATTATCTTTTATTGTAACGTATTATTAATTTGGAATTGGACATTTGGAATTTTAAAACTATATCTGTTGTTTAGTCGTCGGTAGGAGTGGACAAAAAATGGATTAATCGGTTAAGCGCTTAATATAAGCAAATATCTAAATAATGGAAATAATCGATTAATCGAAATAACCGATTAGTCCAAATAGTTGATTACTTGAATAATCGATATTTTCTTAAAAGTTAATCGACTAATCGATTTTGCATCGATTATTTTGCCCACCCTTAGTCCAAACTCGGACTCAGGACATTGTTCTTCAGCGATTTATTTCACATTGCAGCGGTTCGTCTGTGTGCGCTATTTATATGATTTTTTTTTGGTGAGGTGTGAAAATGCTCTCTTACGCACCCCCTCGGGTGAGGGGAGTGTGGGACTCTCCTCTATGGGCCTATCCACTAAAAACACATCTTCTCTTGATGCGAGTGCCTATGCACTCTTACTTCATCCTACCTTGGCGGCTTGGCCTCAAATTTATATGCTGAGATAGTCCCTTAGCATGCCCCGCCCCCTTGTCCTAACATTGGTAGGCGAGATCGGTTTCGAGATTTATTTTCCCACCTCAGTTTTGTTATAGACCGGGCTTCTGTGCTCCTGGTCGTTCTAATGCATGAAACAATGTTTCATGGTTGGGTGAGGGGCCCTACGAGGAGAATTATGTATATTATTTTTATAATTTTGCTGCCAAATACCACCATTCTAAGGAGGTTGTAATTCCTTATAGAATAGCGAAGAATTTCGATATAGGTCCAAATTTCGGCACATTTAGGGGATCGTATCTTATATCTGCGATTATTGCTATCAATGGCGATCCTCGAAAATCAAACTCGAAGAATTTACTGGCTAGCTTATCGATATGTTGATCGATTTATTCGACCGTAGCCATTGCGTGTAAATCTTCGGTTCTGACTAGTGATGGGCTTATTCGAATGAAATTAACCTGTTA
This sequence comes from Pissodes strobi, assembly GCA_016904865.1. Taxonomy (NCBI): domain Eukaryota; kingdom Metazoa; phylum Arthropoda; class Insecta; order Coleoptera; family Curculionidae; genus Pissodes; species Pissodes strobi. The sequence goes on along the minus strand of MU183382.1, from coordinate 64,347 downwards.
TCCGGTTATTGCACATTTCAATATACGCCTGTAAATAAGTTAAGACCACTTTTGATGACGCCACGCGTAAGCCGTCTGGCCTTGTTGTAGGAGGATTGTCAGCGAAAATGCGGACCTTAGGTCCGATGGACATGAACCAGATTGATCTGGATTCGCCCCGTCGCCAAACGCTGTCGGCGAAATTGGAAATTTGGCTCCAGTGAACCTACCGTATACTTATTTATACCGTGGTCGTACTATACCCACGGCACTATCCAACCAATTCTCTCTCTTTTTTCTAATCTCTTCCTCTCGAACTCGATCGATTCTAGCCCTACTTCTCCGCCATCTACTTTGAATACAGTTTCGAAAGGATATTAATTCAAGGATGGTTTCAGGTAGGTATTCTGTGAACTTTTGTTTTGCAACAACCGGGCTGGCGTCTGTCATGTATTGGAGATTTGTGACCAATATTTGGACTTCATTTTCGAGTTTAGGGATGGTGTCTATTTATCTAGGAATAACAGTTGCTTCGTCTAATCTCTGTCGAAACACCTTCCCGTCGAGATTATGGTATGAAATGACCATGTTTCGCTCTATCGGCAAGATTATGCGGCTGAAAATTCAATCCCTAAAAGTAATAAATCGAAAATTTCCAAACCACCTGTTGTCTGGTGGGATGAGGAATGTTATAATATGCTTGCTCGGAGACGCCAAGCTATTAATCAGCTAAGACATAATCTTTCATTGGTCAATTTTCTTCATACAAAAAAAAAAATTTGCTGTCTAGGAAAATTTTTTCTTAAAAAAAAAGAGAGATAGTTTCAGAATGTTCTGTTCTTCACTGGATCGATTTTCTTCATTGAGAAGGATTTGGAGGGTTATTCGTGGATTTTCTGGATATGGTTCAGTTAACTCGGGTTCATCCCTGCCTTCAGGGAGAGTGGGGATGGAAATACTAGAAAAACTATACCCTTGTATAATTGATCCGGATTTTCGGCGGAGTCTGCCGGATTCTCCATTTCTAGTGTTTTCCATGGAGGAGCTCCACAGTGCTTTGGACGGTAGAAGAGATTCAGCTACTGGTCTTGATCAGATTTCATATTCTATGTTTAAGAACTTACCAGAAAAGGTATAATAATTCTCTTAAATAGTATTAATAAAATCCTAGAAGATGAGAATATTCCTACCCAGTGGAAGTCCACGCTCATACACCCCATATTGAAATTTGATAAAAACCCTATGGATCACAGGAATTATATGGCTATAGCCCTGAACTCCTGTGTCTCTAAAATAACTGAGATTATGATAAAAAAAATAGGGTGGAATAGTTGTTGGAAAATGGGAATTTCTTGCCGAATTGAGAATATTTAGTTCCCGAAGCTGAGAGACATTTGCTATCCTTCGAATAACAGCCACGTCTAAGAACGAAGGTATTGGATAATGCGGGGGATAGGATAGGATTGCAAGTACGGTGAAACACAATTTTCCGGGTAAATTTCCACTAAGCGACCCTGTCCGTTAGATCTGCCGCCCCAGTTGACGTGCATGGCATTCAAGTCCCCTACACGGAAAAAAAAATTAGTTTTCAATACGACAATTGTAGAAAATAGCCCTATATTTTGCGCCTAAAATGGTACTAGGCATCAATCTGCAGTACTCATTTCTATACAATTGTAATTAGATCGCGTAGTAAAATCTCTCCAATTTTGTGTGAATATTTCTTAATCACTAAATAATAAAAATTATAATAATTTTTGTGGTAAAGCGCATCAAATGAACTAAGACATTAATGCTTTATTTTTGTTGCACTTATTCTGCCTATAAATAGTTTATATGGCTATTCTCGTGGTTTTCAATTAGCACATAACCGTGCAGAAAATGCAACATTTAAATAGTATTGAGCTATATATTGTAGTACTTACTCTTTCAATAATATATAGATTCACGCAACAAAATTGATATACTACTTACTACAATTCTGGATTATCAGTTCTTAAAATACTTGAGCGTTGGCTACGATAAATGAATGCCATGAATTTATATGTTTTGTGGCAATGGCAATTATTATTGAACGCCAGTGACCTTACTTGTAATCCTAAAGTAGTGCATTTTGCTGCAATCACGGCTGCAACTACAATATTATAGTGATAATACCGACACTTCGATGTCGGATTGTTGGACATGACATAATAGGAGCTTGCAGTGTTTATAGTTCAACTAGATTTTTAATATGCCGCCAGATGAAATATCGGACGCCATCTGTGTGGGACTTTGAGACGCTACGAATTGCTTCGATAGCAAAGTCCCACATTAAAGATATGTCCAAAAGAAAAATCAAATACCTATATATATCTTCGACTTCAGTATACTTTGAGTATTCAGTTTAAGTTGGCTTATGTATTTACACTATTGCTAATACACACCTATATTAAATAATATCACTGAACAAAGAATCACTTATGGATGCTAATTGTGGTAGCTATATAGCCCTCCGTAGGTGGTATGATTGGTTCAACTGCGTTTTTGTCATAAGTTACAAGTCATCAGTCAAGCACTTGGTACTTCTTACGTTTTAATATATTTTTTCAAACCTTGCTTTCGTTTTCATGTAGCATTTATTCTATACAAAGCAGATCAACAATCGGATATCGGATTTTTCACTTCACATACCTAATCAAAGACGAATTCTGTGTCTTATAAAGTGTATCGTGCATTACAATTAAAAAGTTACAGTTTTCAGTTTTTCCGATGTTTGTATTTTTCACAATTATGGGCGCAAAAGGTACTCGCTGTTTCGTAGAAAACTTACATAGGTACAGTAGGAATAATAATTGTTTACAATAATTGGCAATACACATATTTTCCAATAGTTTCATTATCGATATGAGTAGTATTAATATTTTTAAAGGACAAAGTCACAATTCACAAGCGGCAGGCGCGATATGGTCCCATAATTTTAAAGTTCATTTATTTCTTATTGGCTTATCGGCATTTCATACTTAAAATCCAAAATAATTCGGTAATTTTTACTATAACTTTTCAATACTCTCGTACACATTTCTCTAATATATATTTGCTAAAAATTGTAATACAGAAGTAATAATAGTTTGGCACTTAACACAATAAAGTTCGGACACTCAACGATATTTAAAAATATTGTGGAAATTTTCACCACACAACGATTTGAAAGTTGATTACAATTTTGTAGCATATGAATTCTCCTTTTAAATATAACTTGGGTATAATATCCCTTTGACACTATTTACTACAAGGTTATGTAATACGTACCCTAATAAATACTTTTGTTTGCAACAGTTTCATAGAAAACTATTGTGGGAATATTAACATTAAATTATGTGGTTAAGTAACATATTTGTGGAATAGGGAATATTTATTATAATACTGAGATTACAACAATTTTGTAGAATATTCAAACACGACTCAGTACTAAAGCTGATATTAATAAGTACTGCAATAATCTTGATACAATTTCCTATTACCTAATATTAAAACGAATCGTTATTTTTTCAGGAAATATTGTAAAGAACTTAACAATTGTGGTTCATACTAAAGCAAAAAAAGCAATACAATGCTGTAGGAAAAAAACAAAAATATTTTTTTTCAGTGTAACAGGATGGATATCTTATTGGCAGGTAGTAGATTGAGGAGAGTCTTCTATGAGACGGAGACGAGGATGTGCGTAGCCGTCTATTACCCGCAGACCACTTGTCAGTTCGATGGCTGACAATTGGCTTAAACAGATAAAAAATGGAAGCTACTTTTTGATCAAGACAACATAAGAAAAGGCACTGTTGTTTCAAAAAATTTAGCAAATATTTAAAAACAAAGAAAGGGAGCTTGTACACGACTTTTGTCATTCGAATGGATTTTTAAAATTTAAAAGCAAAAATCGAAAACAAAAAGAGAAGGTATAGTGATGACGGCACAGGGGATATTGCCAGAAAAAATACCAGGAAACAAGAAAATTATTAACTAAGGCAATATTTGAACCGCTACTATACCCACACACTGTATGTATACTAATAAGTTTCTAAAACATTTTGATGAGAAATGTTGATTTCAATTCCTATGGTTATATTATTTTATAAGTTTAATGTAAGACATCAAAATGTACTGGCTAAAAGGCAAATAAGCACAATGAAAAGGCTAAACCAATCCTCTTATGCAAATTACGCATTAACTCATTCCCAGTGGGCCAGGTGACGTCACTGCTGCTGAGATGCACGGGCGAGTTTGGAAGACAAATATCGTTGATGTAACTATCTTCATTAGTTTAACGTTAACGTTTTTGATAGAGCAGTAGTGTCTGTATTCGTTCTTTCCTGAACGCCATGCCAGTTTGGTCGGTGTATTCGTAGATTGTTATCTTATCTTGCACGAACTAATGTGCATACGTTGTATGAAGCAGGACGTAGGTTGTGTTCGTTACTCCTCATTGTTAATACATTGTTTATACGCAAATCCACAATGTTCATTCCGCCTAAATTAGTGTAAAACAAAACAATCTTTTTCACTTATATTAAGTGATAAATACGTGGATACATAGATTTATTTATAAAGAAGTTCAATCCTATCCACCTTCGAAAACTTGCCCATTAAAATATAAAATCGTTAAGAGACTCACCGACTAATTCATTCATTACGTCAACACGTCAATTTTATTTTTCTTTTTACATGAAATATCATTTTTGGATATTTTTTATGGCAGTGGCACACACACTAAAGGGAGAATCTATGGCGCTCGACGAGCGGTGTGTGTGCGAAGATGTTGATTGACACGGTTCTTGAATATTTGTAGGTTGTAATTAGTGGGAAACAGATGTCCTGGAAGTGAATTCCACAGTGATGCAGTGCGCCAGACAAAGAAGTTCTGGTAAAGCAATGTTCTAGGTGTTTCTAGTTGTACGACGAACTGGTGCGCTCCTGCCGTCTGTCGGGACTCTCTGACAGGAGTTGCCAGGGGCGGGATTATGCGGGCCAAATCCTGGGAACATCTGCCGTGAAAGTATCTGTAAAACAGAGACATCTCGGCCACATGTCTGCAATGTTCCAGACTATCCAGATTCCGGGTCAACTCCGGATCGCCGACGAGACGCACAGCCCTCTTCTGAATGGAATCCAGCAGCCTTAAGGTATGCTTTGGTGCGGCACCCCAGATATGTGAGCAATATTCTAAGCACGGTCTTATTTGCGCTTTGTACAGCAAGAGCAACTGCTGCGGTGTATAGAGTTTTTTGTTGCGAAATAGCGCACCAAGCTTCTGGGAGGCTGATTTTGCGATGTTAGCAACATGGTCATGCCATGACATATTGCTGTTGACCGAGACACCCAGCAGCCCGATTGACGAGGATGAAGGAATGGTCGATCCTGCCATAATGATGTCAGGGCCCGCTGTATTGTCTCTCTTAGTAAACGTTGCTGCTTGGGTCTTTGCTGCATTAAACTGGACCAAATTTCGGTCGCCCCAAGTTTGAACTTTCTCCAGGTCTTGATTAATTGCTGTAATCTGCTCCTGTCTGCGGTGATGAGTCTCAGTCGCTGGTAAGGGTTTTTCTGATCTAAAGTGGGAGACAAGGGTACTGTCATCTGCAAAACTGTAAACAGGATTATTCGTTTCGATCAGCAGGTCATTAATATAGATGAGGAACAGAGTTGGTGAAAGTATTGCGCCCTGAGGCATGCCCGCGTTGATGGTGAATGTGTCCGAGATGTGTCCATCGACTGCAACGTGTAGGGATCGGTTCTTAAGGAAACTGGACAGCCAGCTGCAGAAAGAGGCGGGCAGTCCCAAGGACGGCAGTTTGTTGAGCAGTCCGTCATGTCAAACTCTGTCGAATGCCTTTGAAATATCCAACGCAATCGCTCGAGACTCTCCGTAGTTTTCAATTGCCCTACTCCATATATGAGTGACATAGGCCAATATATCTCCTGTCGATCTCTCTTTGCGAAAGCCGTATTGATTATCGCTGATTATTCTGTTGCTCTCGAGGTACTTGAGTAGTTGCTGGTTGACTACACGTTCCATGACTTTGGAGATTATTGGAAGCAAGGCAATTGGGCGATAGTTTGAGGGCGTGGTTTTCTTGCCTTTTTTGGAACAAGTTGCACTCGAGCGACTTTCCAAGAGGATGGGTAAATCCCTTTTCTGTAAGAAAGAGAAAAAAGCCTGGAAAAAACGGGTGTTAGTTCGTTGGCGCAGTCCTTTAGCACGATGGCAGGTATTCCGTCCGGTCCTGATGCCTTTTGCGTATCTAGTTCTTTAAGGATTTTGCGAATATCACGATGAGAAAACCTGACTTCTGCCATGGTGGTGTTGATGTTCGGTATAGTGGCGAGAGTCTTGCCTTGGGGCACGTCTAAGGTAGAGTGCGATGAAAACATTTTGGCGAGCATGTTTGCTTTTTCCTTGGCTGTAGTCGCCGTGATGCCACGTTCGTCCGTCAAAGGTGGGAGAGAAGTTTTTGTAAAGTTGTTACTTACTGCCTTTGCTACCGACCAGAAATTCCTGGAACCACTGGGGCATTGCAAAAGTTTATTCCTGATCCTTTGATTGTGTTTGTCCTTAGTTTCGTCGATCACACGCTTGCACTCGTTTCTCGCTTCGATAAAATAATTGTGATTTTCAGCGGTCTGATTTTGCTGCCAGTACTTATAGGCTTGCTGTTTCCTGCCTACAGCTCTTTCGCATCTTTTGTCGAACCAGGGCTTTCCTTTTGATGGTAACTTGATGGAATTTGGGATGTATGCTTCCATTCCTGAGGATATTACTTGCATGATCTCTTCGCAGCAGTCTGACGGGTCGTCAGTGGCAAAGCAGACGTCGAGCCAAGGAAAATCTAGGTAGAACTGCCTTAGATCCTCCCAGTTTGCAGAATTGTAATGCCAGATTTTGTGAGGCAATGGTCGATCCTTCTGTATGAGTGGCAATTCACAAACCGTTGTAATAAGTTTGTGGTCGGAGGTACCTAATGGCGGACCAACTGTAACCTTGTACTGGTCAGGATTGGTGATCAGAAAAAGATCCAGAAGGGCGGCGAATTCGCCCCTCTCTGAGATTCGAGTTGGTTCGTCTACAAGTTGAGTAAGCCCGTAGCTGATGGCAAATGCTTCAGCTTTTCTACCTTCGTTGTCGGTCTTGTTGTGATGTTTGAGCCAGTTGGTGTTGTGGGCATTGAAGTCTCCCAGAACGATTATTTCAGAACTGGGGTGATCGACCTGTATTGAGTCAAAAGTGGCAGCTAGTGTTGAGAAAAAGCTTTGGTAGGCTCTATCGCTCGGAGGGCGATAGAGACAACATATAAACTTGGTTAATCCCTTGGCGGTGAACTTGAGCCACATGACGTCAAGGTTGTTCGGTTCGAGTATTTCCTCGCGGTGACATGAAAGATCGCTTCGGACAAAAGGCATATTCCGAACTTATATCTAAATCGGGTCTGTAAGTCGTAACCAGGATAGAGGTAGTTCACTGTTGTTGTTGTAGAACATACTTGTGTTTTCACTAAGGTTTCGTGGAAAAAAAATTCACAGAATGGTGTTCAAAATATTCCTGTTTCAATAACCCTCAAAAAGTGAAAACTGCCACAAACTGAAATTATTCACAATGTTGTTTTACTGTTTTCCTAAACCAACTTAATAAAAAACAACAAAATTAGGTTCATAGACTTGTGACGTTTTCGAGATCTTTCATTTATCTTTAATAGGACACAGGGGTTTAGCAAGAGTTCGCATATTGCAAGTTTGGGTTGTTCTCCTATTGTAATGTGCCAGATGGATCATTTAAATTCCCATGAAGCATGAAGCACTTGCTTCTTGGCGATAAAGAAGTAACGATTCCGATAAGATCGTGTTCAATTAAAAAACCGACCTATTCAAACAAATCAGAGAGAAACAGCAGCAATCTATACGACTTAGTCCATCATACCATTGTGATAGCTTTACTGATATTACTGAAATTGCCAAATCTATAATGTTTTACAGCTTGCAATACATTCGATTCAAGTGAAATAAGTGAAAAAAAGTTGACTTTTTTATATATTCTTGAATTCATTTGAAAAATTAATGCGAAATATTGTTTCATTGTTGTTACATTTTCTTCCCTGCAAGAAGTTCTGACGATAGTTGTACGGTTTTTGATCCCTTGGTTATCATTAGCATCGTTTAACAAAATTTCTAATGAGAATCGAAGAAATTTGTATAATACCTTCAATGTAACAAACAATCAATATATTTAATACAAAACAACTATCCTTTATGAGGTTTTTCATAACTTGTAAAATGAAGATACATGTTACTATTCATTTGTTTTTGGGATATGCAGTATAGCCATTTCGTTTGCCCAGAACTTTGGAGATGATCCCTCACCGCGCGCAAATTGTCAACGAGATTTTTCACACTAACTGAATTCAAATTATGCCCAGACTGACATTTTTCTTCACGATGATTATTTAATTATGAACAGATGAGAACCAGGATAATTTATTGTAAATATACCAAAAACGAGCGACTCAACTTCTACAGAAAAACTCCCAATTTGATCGTCCAACAAAAAAGTAGTAACAAACTCCAGGGCTATGCATGTTGAAGCTAGTTTATAAGGGTTTCATATTGTATACATTTAAATGTTAATCAAGCAGAGTAGTGTAAATTTTCACTTGCATATCAAGAAGCAGTTTAGTTTAATAAAACAAAGATCGCCGACCTTCAAAAAAAATAATAGATTGTGAATGGCGCAATGTGGGAATTTTATTATTGTATTATTTCATGGAAAAGTACTCCTGAACAACGAGAACAACATAATTTTACAGTAACAAATTTGTTAATTACTATTTACGTCATTAAAAGAATAAAAATTAAGAACTAGAATGTTTTTAATTGAGTAAAAGCACTATATAAGTACAAGGAGTCTTTTAAAATATAGTTTTTTTTATTACGAATTTCTATAAATTTTCCCTTTGATCTAATCAGGAACATAAAGGCAACCAATTTCACATGGCATTAAAATACAGGTTAATCTATGGTTTTATAATTCTTTCCGTTTTTTTTTAAATAAACGTTATAGGAATTTACAGTTCCTGCAACATTGAAACGCAGGGTTTGTTAATAAATATATTTTCCTGCTTTAGGGTATTATGTAATAAATCTATCCTTTTCGACGCCTATGTGATGAACGTTATTGCTAGAAATTTTAATGACAAGTAGAAATATAACATTTGATACTTATTATTTTAAATATCACAAAGAAGCTGAGAATATAAATTGCGATGTTGCACAGGACTAATTGCTAGATTCTATAGAAATCCTCAATAAAAAATACGACATTATGAAAAATATCGCCACACATACTTAAAGCATCGACCAATTATGGTCGATGCTTAAAGAAATAGCATACATTAATGTGGATAAACATAATTACGCTCGAAACGTTGAATCCAAAACAAGTATTTGTATGTTTTATTTAAACTTGATTTATATAATCCAATTTCGGATAATCCTGTTAACTTTAACATCATTTAATTCAATTTTAACCTACACTCACCTTCAGAAATAACCACGACCATTTTCCAGTGGCTTTTTCGTTTGTGTATCGGCGCATAGATTATTGCCGAAATAGTTTACACATGCTAATTTAAGTCTTAATTTAATTATTCCACAGTACGCAATGTTTTAAAGAAAACACTCACAAACATACACACACTCGCATGAGATCATTCGCTAAACTAAATGAGATATTGAACAAAATAACAAGAAATCATTCTGTTGGTTATGAGTGCGTTTACACCAATCCTTTACATTTGTCTCTTATATAAAAGCTAAGATAGCTAGCTGCAACTGACCGCAGTTAACCAAGTTTGATCATCAAGCTCAAAACACTTCCAGTGATTAATTACAGCCTTTGTGGCCATGTCTGTGCATATACCATTGACGCAGAAAAAATAATAGCTAATATCATTGAAATTCACCCCCAACTAAAAATGTCTGAAGATATGCCAATTTTGGAAAAGTTCAGCGTGTAAAGCGTTTTCTTCCAAAAACATTTAGGATCTTATCGTCTTAAAGTTACATCTTTGCTTATTTTAAATCCTAGTAAATGATCGTTAAACTACAAACAGTAAACATTGTGAAATTGTCTAAAAGTAGCTCTATTAAATAAAATATGGAAATATTTTATCCAGAAAATATGTTTCTACTGAGTTTTTACGTCCATAATATGTCGAATTTCAACGAGATCTCTCGATATCATTTTCATTTTCTCGATTTTTTTGAAGGGGTACTCTTACTCTATGTTTAAATTACTAAACTCATATTCTAAAAATGAAAAGCCATTAACCACATATGTATAAAGCTTCAAATATGTTTCTAGTATGAAAATATTTCAGCTCAATACTAATGAATAGGAAAGAAATAGACTATCTTAAACGATTTTCTAAGTAAATAATGCATAATTTTCTTCTAACATAAATACCCTAGATGTTGACCTATTCTTAAAATGTGTTGCCAAATTATTGGTCAACAGTTTTAAATACTTTGTTTAGGGAACGATATTCTCTGTTTACTTGGACAGCTAGATTTCTTGAGTTTAAAACCTATGGATTTTTTTTGTGTGCAGATATTTAAAACAAAATGTTTAGATCCCCGACCTAACATCAATGCTTTTTTTGTGATATCTTATATCAAAAAGGCAAAAGACACATATTCCAAACATTTCCCAGTTGAAAAACGTCATTGATAAGCATGTGACAACATAATATATGTAAAAACTACTTAGAAAATGTTTTTTTATGGCAGTGGCATACACTAAAGGGAGATGCTATGGCGCTCGACGAGCGGTGTGTGTGCGAAGATGTTGATTGACACGATTCTTGAATAGTTGTAGGTTGTAATTAGGGGGAAACAGATGTCTAGGGAGTGAGTTTCACAGTGATGCAGTGTGCCAGATAAAGGAGTTCTTGTAAAGCGATGTTCTAGGTGTTTCCAGTTGTACGACGAACTGGTGCGCTCTTGCGGACTATTTAGATTCCGGGTCAACTCCGGGTCGCCGACGAGACGCACGGCTGTCTTGTGAATGGAATCCAGCAGCTTTAGGGTGTGCTTTGGTGCGGCACCAACTTTATGGCGAACACTGTATACAGAGAAAGTCGTTGGTTGGTTATCGTAATAGAAGAAAGGTATGAGGAAGTACACAATTTTATTTAAAGTGTAGAAAATTTCCTTGCAGTAGAATCTCCATCTATTTGATTTTCTATATCATCTATTAAAAAGAAATCAATAGCGGATTAAAGTACAACTCTCGCTCAAAAGTTCCTCAATAAATAAAAGTCAGCAAGCATAGGCAGTAAGTAACAACTTTACAAAAACGTCTCTCCCGCCTTTGACGGACGAACGTGGCATCACGGCGACTACAGCCAAGGAAAAAGCAAACATGCTCCCCAAAATGTTTTCATCGCACTCTACCTTAGACGTGCCCCAAGGCAAGACTCTCCCCACTATATCGAACATCAACACTACCATGGCAGAAGTCAAGTTTTCTCACCGTAATATTCGCAAAATCCTTGAAGAACTAGATACGCAAAAGGCATCAGGACCGGACGGAATACCTGCCATCGTGCTAAAGAACTGCGCCAACGAACTAACACCCGTTTTTTCCAGGCTTTTTTCTCTTTCTTACAGAAAAGGGATTTACCCATCTTCTTGGAAAGTCGCTCGAGTGCAACCTGTTCCAAAAAAAGGCAAGAAAACCACGCCCTCAAACTATCGCCCAATTGCCTTGCTTCCAATAACCTCCAAAGTCATGGAACGTGTAGTCAATCAACAACTACTCAAATACCTCGAGAACAACAGAATAATCAGCGATAATCAATACGGCTTTCGCAAAGAGAGATCGACAGGAGATATTTTGGCCTATGTCACTCATATATGGAGTAGGGCAATTGAAAACTACGGAGAGTCTCGAGCGATTGCGTTGGATATTTCAAAGGCATTCGACAGAGTTTGGCATGACGGACTGCTCAACAAACTGCCGTCCTTGGGACTGCCCGCCTCTCTCTGCAGCTGGCTGGCCAGTTTCCTTAAGAACCGATCCCTACACGTTGCAGTGGATGGACACATCTCGGACACATTCACCATTAACGCGGGCGTACCTCAGGGCGCAATACTTTCACCAACTCTGTTCCTCATCTATATTAATGACCTGCTGATCGAAACGAATAATCCTGTTTACAGTTTCGCAGATGACAGTACCCTTGTCTCCCACTTTAGATCAGAAAAACCCGTACCAGCGACTGAGACTCATCACCGCAGACAGGAGCAGATTACAGCAACTAATCAAGACCTGGAGAAAGTGCGAACTTGGGGCGACCGAAATTTGGTCCAGTTCAATGCAGCAAAGACCCAAGCAGCAACGTTTACTAAGAGGGTCAATACAGCGGGCCCTGACATCATTATGGCAGGATCGACCATTCCTTCATTCTCGTCAATCGGGCTGCTGGGTGTCTCGGTCAACAGCAATATGTAATGGCATGACCATGTTGCTAACATCGCAAAATCAGCCTCCCAGGAACTTGGTGCGCTATTTCGCAACAAAAAACTCTATACACCGCAGCAATTGCTCTTGCTGTACAAAGCGCAAATAAGACCGTGCTTAGAATATTGCTCACATATCTGGGGTGCCGCACCAAAGCATACCCTAAAGCTGCTGGATTCCATTCAGAAGAGGGCTGTGCGTCTCGTCGGGGATCCGGAGTTGATCCGGAATCTGGATACTCTGGAACATCGCAGAAATGTGGCCGATATGTCTCTGTTTTACAGATACTTTCACGGCAGATGTTCCCAGGATTTGGCCCGCATCATCCCGTCCCTGGCAACTCCTGTCAGACAGTCCCGACAGACGGCAGGAGCGCACCAGTTCCTCGTACAACTAGAAACAGCTAGAACATCGCTTTACCAGAACTCCTTTGTCTGGCGCACTGCATCACTGTGGAACTCACTTTCAGGACATCTGTTTCCCATTAATTACAACCTACAAATATTCAAGAACCGTATCAATCAAGATCTTCGCACACACACCGCTCGTCGAGCGCCAGAGGATCTCCCTTTAGTGTGTGTGCCACTGCCATAAAAAATAAAAAGCTAAGCATTATTTTGTGTATGACATTGCCTTTTCTAAGAGCGTTGTTAACTGATATTTCCATTTGGACAAACATGCCATGTGCAATGTTGCAGTTTCGACGAAAGCCATATATTAACATCCGATTCATAAAAATCCGAAAACTTGCATCCAACATCAACAAAACGTTTGTCTCGCCTCCTTATATTATTACGAATCACGAACAAAACTTTATCCCAGCCAAATTTTCACCGTGAACAAGACTCGTACCCCACTACTAAATGTAGTGTTGCCCGCCTGTGCGAAAGCAAGGACAGCCCATAGGCGTAAGCTTTAAAATTGTGAGTTAATCATAACAATAATTTGAATAAAGTAAATACGTTTAATTTTAAATGACGGTGGCGGTTACTAGAAATGGGTTCTGAAGATTAGTTAACATAAAATAGTTATTTTGCTAATGAATGCGGAAAGTGATACTTTTCCACATAGCAAAGTTCAGGCATATAGTCGAGTACGGGAAAGTGACTTCCGCATGAGCTGGAAACAAATTTTAAAAGGAGCATGTGGAAAATACCTATTTGGTTTTATGCAAGCAAATAAGCGCTCGTAGCAAAAAGCAAAAACCTTTAACCTAAAAATGTCTTTTAGAAAAAATGTAAAAAAGGTGTTTGGAAAAATCGAGAGATAATACGGGGTTAATATAATTGAGGGTTAATGGTCGTAGAAAAAATAGTATATTCAACTCACATTTAACGGCTATTAAAAGCCGAGCATGAGAATATGACATGAGCCGTAAGCGAATGTTATAAGGAATGGTCGTCGCAGAATACACTATTAAGCAGCAAATATTTAAATAAACTTCCAAAACTTATTTCCTGAATAATTTCAAATTCGAAGACGAACTTATGAGACACCAGGGTTTTCCAGCTCTCAATGGTTAAAAGAAAAATTTAATAATCCCACTGCTTGCCTGCCGCACACTGCTGGTTTGAATTTCACTGGGTTTTTTAAAGCCCCAAGTACCGTTCTCTCATGTGCTGACCCTATAGCCATACTGACGAGCCGTTATACGGTGAAACGCGTCTATGGATGGGTCGGCAGGTGAAAAAGAACTGAAGGTACAGAAGGTACAAATTTTCGGATGCATTTGTCTAGGTTCACCTGACATACATAGGTCTAGTAGTAGCCAATAATTACTATAGTATAGTACTGTCTATCTCCGATAAACTTAGCAGGTTACGGATAGATGGCGCCCGCTACAACACACTGCTGGTTTGAAAAATAAATAAATTATTTTTGGGACAAATAAAAAAGAACTGAAACATACAAATTTTATTTAAAAACATATAAATATGACAAATAACTGGTTAATGACTACATTATATTTAAAAAGTAGCTTAATAACTATTTTCTTCTATTAAATATATATTTTTATTTCATTATAAAAACTACTAAACTGACAAAACCTGCTAAACAAACTGGTTTATCTAGAAAAAAAGTATTATATCCAGAGTATGTTGTAGCAATTTTAGAACATGAGTTTATTTAACCCAGATAAATCAAATTGTGTGTAATTGGTTCATTAGATTTGCTAAACTAGTAAATTGTGTAAGTTTTATTAAACTATTGTATACATTTAATAAACAATCAGACTTACTAAAAAATATATATTTTATTTATTTTAAACACAGGAAGTACCCGTATTAAGTATATACTATACTATACAAAGACATTTATTAAATTATAATATATGATCCCCGCCACTGTACTACTGTATTTCATTTTCTGTCTTTGGTGTCGTCGACCTTCAATGCTCTCGTTCTATTGGTGCAATACCTTAGGACGCGTATACCATAAATATTTTGCGCGTAAAACAAGACAGAATCAAGGGAAGGTATTGCCAGATTAGCATGTATGAACCTCAGAACCGGTTTTTGATGGATCAAAAACAGAGCAAATAGCTATTTAGTGTTATAATTCGTTATGAAAGTATGTGATTATAGTGACAGCATCAAGAAAAAAATCAATAGTGGTGTCTCGTTTTTTTTACTAGTTTATTTGCTATTTAGTGAGTCATTTCCTACAGTAACTGGTACTCTTATAATTTGGCAACGCTACGTCTATCGACCTTAGAATGTGACCCCATGTTGGGTGAAAACAAACAACCATTTGTCCCGTGTTTTTACCCTAGAAGGTAAATGTCTATGGTTTCGATAGCACGGTCCAAATATTTTACGGTAAATCAGCCCCAATTCAGTGCATTATGTAATGTACATAGCATTCATGCCCTAAAAGATGATAGTTTAAAGGGTTTATTATCAAGACCTACATAATACAAAGGTCAAGGGTCGGCAGTCCTGTCTTCGATCACAACGCAAAGATAATATATTTCGATAAAACCTAGAATGATCTATTTGAATGCGTTTAGATTTTATTTTTATTTTATAATCTCACACATCAGTATCTTTTATATTATGTACGTGGTATCGGTGGCATGTTCCTGTCTTTTTGCGCTAGTGAAACTTAAGAATTCGTTTATTAATTAAACTTACGATTTATTGTCGCTGGAAATGAAAAAAAATATATTTGGCACTGATAAAAAAATATTCGCTTTTAATATGAACTTGATTTTTTTTCCATAGGATAGTTGATAAATTACTTAATAGAGTTAATGAATTATAGTTGCGGCGCTATCAATTAGAAACATTTTAAACGTTAATTTTAGTACAATATCATAAATGTTCATACGGCTGGGTATAATAGGTAAAATTGGCAGTGGAAACACTGTTTTAGTGGACGGTATTTTGGTGCCAATGATTATGATATTAAGAAAACCAAATTTGGAGTTTGCACCTAATTTTTAAAAAAAATAGCCTCAAATATTTTAAAACCAATTTGAAATAATGATATTTATCAAAAATAGCATTAGGAATATTTTCAAATTGAGATGACTGAACCTAGAGGACTGTGGTTATAATAGTGTTCCGTCTGAGCATACATTTTGTTCTCCCTGGATATCTACCATACAAAATTTATATTGAAAAACACTAATAAACATTTAAATTTTCAAAAAAGTCATTAATATTTAATGCTTCGATTTGTATTATTTAAAGTAGCATTGACACCTTCTCGCTGTACTGATTTTAACAATGAAAATGTTTCAGTTTTCATAGTATAGGGCCCCAAATCGTGAAAAAGTGCATGCTACATTTCCCACATTCATGACGTCAAATGACTAAAATAAACTAAAAGTAACTAACACTAATTCGAAAGCTGATTGAACGACTAAAAAGATTAAATTGGATTATAACGTATAGGGGTCGGTTCAGAGACTAAAATAAATTGACACTAACTGAAACTAACCGAAAAGTCATTGAACGGCTAACCAAAGGTAACTAAAAATATATAAAAGCTCCAAAACGGGCTAAAACGAATCGGAACAGGTTTAAAATATTACGTTAGAGCTAATTATATATTAATAGATTTTCCTATCTAAAAGGGCCCTCCCCTTTTTTTTTATCTCTTCATACCTGCACCTTTTTTTATTTATTTATTTTTTAACTATGATAATGTATAATATTAATGATATAAATGCATTTATTTAATTATATAATATTTATAAGGACTCGTGTTTGTATTTTTACTTTTTTAAACTGCTTTTAAAAACTATTTGAATTACAACACAAATCACATTTTTGCGTTTTTATTCATCGTTTTCAATGTCCCCCCGGTTGCATCTTTGCGAAGGACTGTGAATTTTTTGATAATTGGATCTTGGATTGCTCCATTCAAGTCATTGCTTTAAAAAGCGAAGAGTCATCTCTAAAATGATAAATTTGAAATGAAGTTCTTAACCCACTCCCACTCAAAAATAACTGGCCAAATTTCCCAAAAAGACTTCCATAACTCTTGCCGGTAACGCAATAGGCATCTTTAAGTTTTAATTTTCTTTTAACGTCGTCCAGTTTTTTCTAATTTTAGATAAAAGTAAATGAACAAAGTTAGAAGCTAATAAGAGCTGGGCAGTTATTTAATATACAACGCATACATAACAAACAGCGATTTATTTAAATGGTTCGTTCCACCAGTTCACTTTATTGAGAATTATTTAATTATTCACTATTACAATTATAGGGATTTATAGAGTCAGTTCTGTTCTAATTAGAAAATGTTAAACAGTCTCCTTTTCCGATGTAGACGCATCCAAAGCAAAAGTATCTAACTTCTTACTTCTTGACGGTTATTATGTTAAGCGTATATAAATAAACAATATGTTTTCATTATTAATTGCTGCTATTTGAACTTGACATTTCCAATAATAATATTTGATCGCGAGTATATAGAACTTCTTATGTTCGTTCATTGATAAAATTTCTATTCGAATAAATTATTGTGTTCGTATGTATTTATAAGGCGCGTATTCACCAAAAAAGCGAGCAAGAGCGAACATACTTGTTCGTGTATGTTTGGTCGTGTTCGCTCGACATGTTGACATCTCGTCCATACCATAATCAGGTTCGCAGTTGATCGATTAGTTTCTACGAGCGTATTAAATATGGCTAACTAGGAGAAATTATTGTTAGCTAGTGCTGCTTTCGTTGTATCAAGTACAGTGAAAAAGAAAAAAAATAGAAAAAAGATTTTGCCAAGCAACTAAGTATTTCTGAAACAGACACATGGATATTATAGTGGCAGTAGTCTATTACGTGATTTAAAAGTGAAACATGGCTATGGAATGTTCCAGAATTCTTCAGAACCCCTGAAAACTTTAAAACGTTGCTGGAACTTGTGAAATAAAAAATAATGAAACATGATAAAAACTACAGAAGAGCTATCCTGTGGCTTGCTGTAACCCTAAGATTTTTCGCAACAGGCAAGACGCGGCTCATATTATAGCATATGTATGTGTTTAAAATATCGAAATAAGCTATATCAAAAATACACACATGGAAATAGTCTAGGGATATTGAAAATTTCAGGTGACTTTGAAACTTCAAGAACTTTCTTAAAAACGAACGGATCTTCAAAGTAACTTAAAGTTAGTAGGTGATATTATACGGGGTCCTTCAAAGAACGTTTGAAATGTTTTTAAAACGTTGAATGGGTGCGTTTTACGTAGAATTACGAAACTTAATTTTCAATTCCATTTTTAGCTATAACAAGTCTTCTTTTCAAAAAACATTAATGGGAAAACGTTGTTATCTCGTTTTATTAAAGAGAGAAACAATTTTGTAAAACGTTATATTTTTTTTAGGTTACACGTAACACATCAGCATCAGTGGTCATTCAATTGTGATAAAATGAAGTAAAGCCGATAAGGGTTCTCGAAAACAAAACAAATTATACAGGATGACTCAAAAATTTGTTGATTCCGATATTTCAATTTTCTTTTCTTTGTGATTTATGCCACTATATGTTTACATCTCCATTTCTGTATGTGAATTTTTGAAAAACGCTAAATTTGCTACATTATGTACAGGGTAATGTAGAAGATGCAAGTGGAAAATAGGAGAGAGGGTTTGTTTTAGCTTTTACTAGAAAACAATACTTACTTACACAAAACTAAAAAACACCATTAAAACATTAAATGATACTCAATAGGCTATGTGCTCACCACGATTATTAATGACGGCTCTACACGTTATTTGCATACTTTGTATCAAATGCTCTAAGTATGCTTATGGTATTGCTCACCCAGCTTCCTGTAAAGCAGCGAACAGTTGGTCGCGGTTTTTTAAGTAACTTTCTTTCCTTAGAACTCTGCTTTGGAGCATGTCCCATGCATGTTTTATAGGTTTTAAATCCGGGGACTGGGCGGGCCATGGCAATACCTTAATAGCATTATCTTTTAAAAATGTTCTTACCCTTCTTGCGATGTGCGGCTTCGCATTATTGTGCTCAAAGTTGTCCCCAACGGTCGCTGCATATTTAATGACAACTGGTTGCAGTTTTTCTTCTACATAGCGATTGGCATTAAAAAAGTTGTCCAGCCGTATTAGGTCGGTTCTTCCTCCTATACTGATCCCACCCCAAACCATAACAGTTCCCTCTGTATGAATTAACCTGTACATTATTAATCGTGCTTCATTACCTGGAGCTCTCGATACTCGTAAACCAACTCTTCGCCGCTATATGTACAGGAAGCTTGATGGCTACTACGACAAGCAGACTTAGATCATTTTATACAAAGTATGCAAAGAAGGTGTAAAGCCGTCATTAATAATCGTGGTGAGCATACGACCTATTGAGTATCTTTTAATGGCATAGCGGAGTTTTTTAGTTTTGTATAAGTTAGTATTGTTTTTGATTAAAAGTTTAAAAAACGCTCTCTCTCATTTTTCATATGCATCTTTACCCTGTACATAATATAGACATTTAAAGGTTTCTTAAAGATTTGCATAAAAAAATAGAGAAGTAAACATATGGTTCCATAAATCATAAAAATAGGATGAAATATCGGAAACAACAAATCTTTGAGTCACCCTGTATAACTTGTTTTGTTTTTGAATACACTTATTGGATTTATTTGATTTTATCAGAATTGAACGACCACTGATGCTGATGAGTTACGTGTAACATTAAAAATATACAGTTTTACAAAATTGTTTCTGTCTCTTTAATAAAAAGAGATAACACCGTTTCCCCATTAAGGTTTTTTGAGCAGAAGACTTGTTTTACCTAAAAATGGAATTGAAAACTAAGTCTCGTAATTCCACGTAAAACGCGCCCATTCTACTTTTAAAAAAAATTTCAAACGTTCTTTGAAGGACCCCGTATAATATCACCTAATAAGTTAAAGTTACTTTGAACAGCCATTTTTCAAAGACAATACAGCAACCTTTTGGAAGCTTCATGGCTCGTGAAGATCCGTTCGTTTTTAAGAAAGTTCTTAAAGTTTCAAAGTGACCTCAAATTTTCAATATCCCTAGACTATTTCCATGTGTGTACATACAATAGTTCCAGAAGTTTGTGAGGCCATCATTGAAGTATTGTATGATCATGTAAAAGTAAGTACTTATTAAGTATGCTCCTAAATTATCTTTATTTAACATGACAAAACTTAAAAGTAATGAATACATTTTCATGAAATATATATAAATTTTTAAAACTAGTTAAATATGATACAAGATTAGTTTGCGTATTAGCTGCAGAAACACTATTACACTACTACATTAGGTCAACATGGGTCAGCAATAACACCTTCATGTGGTATGATCACAAGTTGTTCCCCAGTAGGCGAAATAAGAGGGGAAGGGGTACTGGTTAGATGAGATGACGAGAAGGCAGCGGCGGATGAAGCAGGGCTG
>MU183382.1:5334-43535 GCA_016904865.1 Pissodes strobi | reverse complement strand
GGAATTTCAATAAAATAAAAACAAATTGAACTTTTTATTTCACAGTTTAATACTCATAAACTTTCTAAAGCAATTTTTAATACTGTTATTTACGGTTAGAAGTTTTAATATCCTGTAGTTCATACATATTTTTCTATACTGTCATCTTGGTAAAGTTG
Source organism: Pissodes strobi (assembly GCA_016904865.1). NCBI lineage: Eukaryota > Metazoa > Arthropoda > Insecta > Coleoptera > Curculionidae > Pissodes > Pissodes strobi. The sequence continues at coordinate 43,377 of MU183382.1, read as the reverse complement.
TTATTGGATTATAAGTGAAAAATAATATTATCTATGCTCGTTAGATCACACATCTTTTGTTATGATAGTTTTTCAAACCAAACAAACGCATTTATGAAATCCGTTATAGCATCCATAGCCACCTTGGTGTAACAATTAAGATCTTTGTTTTTGGCCGAAATAATAAAAATAAATGTAGCAAATTCTATATATTTCAAATCACAAAAACGAGCTCTGTCGATTTAGCCTATAATATATAGGCTGTCCCCTTTAAAAATATAACTTTGTTTAATCCCGCATTTGTGGAGGACCCTGTATACAACTATGCTATGCCACAAAACTCTTTTAACGATTGTATTTAACTTTTTTTTCTAAAACTTCAATTGAGAAAATTAAAGGGGGGGTCCATTTATAGTGAGACTTCCTTTGTCTGACGTGAGTTTTTAAGGCATCGTTACTCGTTAGTTTGAGTTTTTAAGACATGGTTAGTTATCCCATCTTTCTTAGACATCGTTACTTATCCCATCCTTCTTTAGGAATGGTTAATAAGGCCTCTTAACATTTTTAAGCTTGAGATTGATAAAATTTAGTTAAAATGGCTTCTTACCCGAGTTGGTATGTCGGATATTGTCAATGCAAAATTATTTTTTAAACATCCCTAGTTTTTTAAGTGATTTAAAAGACAGCATAACATTACAACATTCACATCTACAACAAACATAACATTCAATAAATGTCGGTAGATTTTGTTCTCTGTTTAATTTCTCTTAATGATATGATTTGCCCAAAGGATTAATAGTTTCTCTATATACTTTGTAACTATAAAATTTGTACAGAAAATACATATATTTTAAAACAAGCAAGCATAACCAACCACTATTTCATTTTCGAAGAAAAAATAGTAATAAAGATAAAACGAACATGTGTTACACGATAAGCTGCTCGGCAATAAAATTTTAAGTGCAAAATGTAAATAATGATTAGGTCACATCAGGAGCGGATCTAACCTTTCAGGGATTGAAGCTTGTTATATAAAAAAGCCGCTTGATATACACCTTTAGTTCGGACTTTAAAACGATTCTTGCCCGACATTTATTAAATCAAATGAAAGCTTTTTAAGTTTCTGTCACGTAATAATCTAATTTTCGTTTAATACCCGTATGACCCCTGTAAGTTTATGCTTAAATAATATTTGTTATTGTGTTAGTATAACATTTACACGGCCAAAGACATGACAACACCTCTGTACAGGGTGACCCCCTTTATAATATCATACCTCAAAAATTGAAATAGATAGATCTAGTTAGCTGTCAACGGCCTAGTTTTATTTTATAACTATAAATAATCTATTTAAAAATAGAGAGAAAAGTTAAATATGAAAGTTGTTTGAGGTAAAAGAAATTTCTAAGATATATAATTTTTCGAGACAAACTTCATTTTTTCAAATGAGACACGCTATATATTTGAATATTCTCGGATTTTACAGCTTATTTAGAGTATTTTTTGTAATTACATATGAAAAAATGCAATGTTTGATTAAAATCGACTTTTCTGATTTACAAACGTTTTTGAAAAATAACATTTTTTTGTTGCTTCGACATTAAAAGATTTGAATTATTTGGTAACTAGCGAAAACGTAAATTCATTATACAGAGCCTTCAAAAATGACGTTTCAGAAAGGTAAACTCTGATCAATATCATATAATATACTTTTTTCTCAAAAGATACATTCTAGCTTTTATAAATTATCATCCCACCTATACATGTTACATACCGAAAATCTACGATGGATTAGTTATTAGCAATGTTGTTTATCAACCCATTTATGTTACCCGAAAATTGAAAGTTGTTTGAGTAAACCAACAAGTTACTACATAAAATATTATGTTTTTATATACGTAATTAAAAATATTGATATTTATCCTTTTTTTTCGATATATATAATATTAAAATTTATGAATAAGAACAAAAACAGAACTTAAGCCTGGTCAGTCAGTTAAAAATAGAAAATGGCAAATAATAGCAATCAAGAAAATGAGAAAAATTTTATATTCTGCCGAGGGGCGTATAAACGGGATATAAATCCCTACGAGTGTGTTGTTAATAAAACAAAAATCGACCTGAAATGGTTGGCACGGAAGAAAAGCAAATGGAAATATTATTCAAGAAAATAGAAATAATTCTCAGAGGGACGCAGATAGGTATATCGATAATACCAGTTCAGAAGCAACACTCAAAAGGCATTAAATATAAATGGCTATCACCCCTTTAAATTCTTACCAGTGCAAGAGCTAGTTGCAAATAATTTTGCGTCTAGATTAGCTTCCTGTTCAAATGCAATGATAGGCACGCCTGTTTTCAACAAGTCGGGAATTTTTAATAGAAAAGATACCCACTACTGGTCGAGTTCCCGAGTGATGGGCTCATTCGAATGAAAAATAACCTGTTATCCGGTTATTAAAATAACCTATATTATTCGGTTTTCATTCCACAAGTATTCGAATGAAAAATAACCTGAACCTGATAACGAATTCAAATACGAACACGAACTACGAAGGAACAAGGCAACGAGCAAGGAGCGGTTTTAATTTAGTTATGAGTTGTGAAGCAAGTTTCGATGTTTTAACTCGAATAAAAGATGAGTTTTAAAATTTCAAATGTACCGGTACGATGTGGAATTGTGGAATGTGGAAGCCGAACTTGGGGTTGAAAACTAGCGAATATTAAGTAAGATTACATAATTTACTTTTATTACGTACCCAACATAAATATATCCAATTTTCGGCGCCTGAACGCCTAAAAAGTGCAAAAACAAGCAATTTGTTGACATCTTCAAGGAATCAAAATAAAACGCGGTCGCTTTTGATCCGGCCGGCGGCTGATATTTTTGTTGTGATTAGTAAACAGCCCCACATATTTCTTATTTCTTTCATACACTTCTTCGTAATGAATACGGCCTGCTTTTCAATACATAGCACTAATTATCACCTAATGTTTGTTTAGTTTTTAGGTTATATATTGGAATTTAGAATGTAGGAGCAATAGAGCAATACATACGTCGTAATATAACTATAAGAATATAATATGTACTATTAATTATTAATATTATTATAGTACTATAAATATATCGACAGAGAGAAATACTTTATTGCAAAGTAGATTTTTAATAATCATGTTCATATATGTAATCAACATATCCAAGAATCATATTTTGCAGTTTAAATATTTTTTATTTTAAAACGTAAAATACTATTTATTTTATTTTGTTCAATAATATTGCGTAATCAAATATTTACTCGTATTCTATTGTTATTTATTAAGCCGTGGCCTATGGGCAATTAGCCGTAGGCCACGTGGCCTACGGGAAATTAGCCGTAGGCCACGAATAAGCCATACTTAATAAGACAATTACAGCAGTTACGAGTTACGAATACGATGCGGATGAGGCTGAACCTCCTTCCTAACCGGCTGCTATCGCTAACTTGAAATTATTCGAATGATTATTCAAATAATCACTCGGTTATTAAGATTATTTGAATACAAATAATTCGGTTATTAAAATAATTCGGTTATGTCCATCACTCTGATCTTCCCTTAAAAGTATGCAAATGTTTTCTTATTTTATCTATTATTATTATTTGCGAATATTGACAATGCTAATACCAATAAAAATGTAAAACAATAGGTCTGTTCTAGCAGCGATTTCAAACCGTCCGGAGTTTGCGCATAACGATATAAGCGTCGCTTATATGGCTATGCGCAAACTCCGTACGGTTTGGAACCGTTTGAAATCGCTGCTAGAACAAACCTAATAATTACTGTTCAGTTGCCAGTGGCCATCATGGCGGATTACCACCATAGCCTACTGCAATAAAATTAGTATCTACTCAATTTATTCAATTTGTATCTGACTGACCTGGCTTAAATTCGGCCTTTGTTCTTCTTTCTAAATATTAATATCTTGAGAAAAAATAAATGCTAATATTTTTAAATGTATAGAAACACACTACTTTATGAAGTTACTTCTTCGTGTACTCAAATGTATATTCAGTTTTCGGCTAAAATAAACGGACTGATCAATAAAATTGTTAGTAATTAATAAACTATATTTTGACATGGGATAGGTAATAAGAGTTAGAATATGCCGATGACAAAATATATAGCAGATACCATTTGAAAAAAGAATTATATTCCTTCGATCAAAGTTTCTACCTAGATATTAAGTTTTAATTTTTTCCATTTATAAAGTTTGTATAAGTGACTTCGTCAATTACCTGTTACCAAATAATTAAAATGTTTTAATATCGAAGCGATAGAAAATATTATTTTTAAAAAACGCCAATGTAATCGAAAAAGCCAACCGACATCACAAAGAATGAAAAAAACACGAAGTGAAATCTTGCTTGTTTATTTTGAATAATTTAGTATGATTGTATAGGATATGCATGTGATCGGGAAAAAAATATAGGAACGCAGTTAGGCGTGAATATTATATTCGATTTGTTCGTTTCGAAAATACAGTTCGTTAAAGCAGTTAATTGAGTATTTGTCTTTCACCAATTGTTTGTAAAAAATCAGAAAAGTTGATTTTACTCAAAAATCACATGTAGCAACAAAAAATACCCTAAATGAGTTGCAAAATATGTGAAAAATGAAGCTCTTGTTAGTCCCAAAAAACAAACAATCTTGTATACACAGAAATACTATATCTTAAAAATTTACTTTATCGCAAATAACTTTCATATCTATTTAAATTTTCCCTCTATTTATTGTGATATAGTATAGTAGAGGGTCATCATAAGTGGATCTTTGTACACTCAGCATTTGATGAAATAAATGTCGCGCAAGGAGCCCATATCACCCATTCATATTGGTTTAATTTAATTTTTTACGATATTATATGCTGTTTCTAAAGTTGTGTTAACAATGTATACATTTATCTTTAACTACTAATGCCTCGATATGGTAAAGAAAGGGCTGTGCTGCCGCTCCCAATTTTGACCATGCTTAGTGTAAGGACTTGACTAATGGGTTATCATGGTCCTGATTGCAATTGCCATAACTAGCTGCTCTTTATATTTTTAATGTTCCCTGTCGTTTATCTTCTGCCACCGTCATTATATTTGTAGATTTTGCACATGTTACAAGTTCTCAGTACTTTATATTATAAGATTGGTAACACAAGTTATGTCTGTGTTATAACGAATCCTCTGCAAGAATAATTTTTTCGCAGCATGTATGTTAAACAGAATTATGATTTTGATTAATATTATTATTATTATCAACATTCTTTCAAAAAAGAGAAAAGAATGCGCATTTTTTTTCTTCGTATGCCTAACCCTGGGTCAAAATAAGAATAATTCCGTAGCATGATAAAGAAAGAACGTCCTATAATACTCCACTAAATAAAAGCATTATCCCTATAGATTTTAAAATCGAATACCGAGAAAACCGTATGAATTATCGTCCCAGCTATTTCGAGGTACAAAGTAACACAACAAAGGCCACATCTGGGCATCCTATATCACACCTCACAAAAGACCCCATTTTGAACGAGTTTGGCCCATATGAAGAGGTAACTAAAGCGTCATCCGGCCAGACCGGCCTGGGTACCGCTTTTGTAGCCCTAACACGTTCTGGTGGTTCTCTGTAGAAACCCACTGTGAAAAGCCATAAGTTATGCTATCTTAAGACAGGTCGTTTTTGTAAGATTTGATTCTCTGGCCTTTCTATAATCGGATTTAGAAGATTTTTTTTTTATATTGCGACTATCAAGTCGTGACGTAATTTATTTTGTGTTATTGTACGAAGAGTATAATCATTGAGCGCCCTGCATTTTCGGGCTCCATCCTATTTATCATCATTAGATGAGATTGGTTTTGGCCTTTACAACATTTTTGGAATGTATGAGTACAATGCAATAAAAAAAAATTTATTTGCATGGTACACCATCCACAAAGTTTACAATATAACTAATATTTGTGTCTTTGTAATGAATTGAATAATCCCAACACATGTTTTTTAAATGCATAAATATCATAATCGCAATAGGTAGTAGTTAAATAACATGTAATATAACTGGCCCCGCATACTTACTATGGAAGTTTAGTTTTCGGTAGATTTTTTAAAATTGTAATATGTTATTTTTTAGGCCAAAAGGAGCAGCTCTTAAATGGGTTACTTCATTCCCTGGCTACAGGGTGCCCTCGATAGGTGTCTCCAAAGTTGAATAAATAGTATAAAGCTTTTTCGTGCAAATCATAAAAATATATTTTCATATTATCACATTTCTTTAGTTTAATAAATTAATTATGCTGGCGACTTTATTAAGTTAAGTTTGCAATAATTTTAAGTATCAGTATGAGGCGCAATATTTTACCCTAGTACCGGGTTATAACAAAACGTATTCCTAAAAAATTAAAATGAGATCCTCCCAAATCTTAGTTTGGCTATTTTTGCATATTATTGATATCGTATTCTGCCTCTAATTTTTTAATGTAATTGCTCTTTCTAAAATAATTTTTGGCACCTTTGAAGATGAAGAATATTATAGATATATCCGGTGATGCATCGCCAAACTGGCAATAGCAATTCCCATGTAAAATTCGTATGGCGATGCACCACCCTGTAGATTGTTAGATAAAAGTATATCTAAAAGTCTACAGTCTTGCTAGTAAGAATAATTCTTAAAAATATGCTAATAACATATGATGTCACTACAATACTAACAATTATCAATAATACATAATTAATAAATTCGTTTAATTTAAACCTAATTCTGTTTCACTGTCGGAGTCGTCATTTAGGTTAATATCAACTGCTTGTAAGTATATTACTTTGAATATAAATACATCAGATATCTTCGGCTTTTAAAATATAATTTACTGAATTTTTCCAGCTTTCGGCATTTGGTAACCTATTTAATTAAAGTAATATGAAGAGTCAGTGATGAGTTTTTAAAATGTATACTCAATTATTCGTCCCGGTAAAGTGCAAGATTAATGATTAAAACAGTTAAGGAAAGTCTTATGAGAAGATTTGTTTGTGAAAACATAAATTTGCTTCTGTAGAGGTTTAAAATAAAGAGTAATTTATACGGCGACATGGAACTCTTTTCAGCATTTTTTTTTTTATAACCCTGAGCATGAATACCCAATAACCATTATATATATAGATTGTGCATAGCTTAGATGCACAAAAAGCGCACAATTTAGCATTCAGCCTCAATTGTATCCAACACATAAAAAATAGTCCTTGTTGAAGCCCGGCCTCATAGTTTCTCCTAATGGTTGCTGTTGTTTGGGAAATATTTTGACTATTTAAACTTAAATTAAATATATCAACTGTATGATCCTCAGTTTTGACATAAACAATAAGCACTATTCCTAAATCTATCTTCTTTTTGACAAAAAATACTTAATGTCAACATGTTTCAGTCCTTTATTATTTTTAGGTCTGTTGGCATTGCTCAAAGCAATAAACTCAGATTCGGCGGATGAAACGGGAAGTGTGCAATTAAACATCTTAAATACACACATCCCGTAGTAGATTTCCTTTCTGCAATGTCTCCACCTCAATTTGAGTCAACATGACCTCGCAAAATACTTTTGTTACAATCTGGTTTAAAAGACAATGTCACATGAATGGTTCCTTTAACATATCTCAATACCCTTTTTAACGCTTTATACAATTCATTATTAGTCTTATAGTCTTATCCTCAAACGACTCAATAAACTCACACTTTCACATAAGTTTTCTTTGATTCATAAAACCACATATATCAAACTGCTTATAATTCGCCTACAAAGCTTTTGCGTTTTCACCTCGCTCACTTCCTTTTTTAATAATTTTAAATTTATATTGATGTCTATTGGAGTATTCATCATCTTGCAATCTTTGCAATATGTTCTAAATTATTAGACTAACTTACCTCTGCGTAACCTTCACTCAAATTTTCTTTAACATCGATTCCTAGATATTTTCACATTTCATACAAAAAGTTATGTTCAATATCAACTTCAACTTTTCAATTTCTAGCAAATTAAGTGCAAAAATTAATAAATCGTCAACGTATAACTGAACAAATAACTTATCATTATCTAGACATTTAGAATTAAAAAAAAATGAGCGAGTGTGCTAGTACTCGAGACTGATGTGTAAACATATCCTATAACGACATCGGTTGTAAAACAATGACAACAGCACGTTGTGTTTCCAAGCGGTCACCCATTCAAGTACTAACCACGCCCGACGTTGTTTAACTTCAGTGAGCGGACCAGAAGTGGTATTTTCAACGTGCAATGGCCGTTACCCATACATTTTAGCGTGTTCATAGAATAAAAACAAACACATTCACATTTATAATATTAGTTAGGATTCTTTAATAATACTTATTGGCAGCTTCGGAGTGGATTAATTCACTGCACAAATTCGACACCAAAATCTAATGCCACCAGGAATAACATCAGCATATGGACATAGCTTATTTACCTAGTAATCGTGGGCCGACATCCTTTGATTTGGGAAAGTCAATAACCAACTTTTCAAATTTTAGAAGAGGGCTATGACAATATCGTTTTAAAAGTCTGGGCATCTGAATAACACTTTCGACAGTTCGTTTAACTTAAAATAATAATATGCTTTTTTTATCGTCTAAAATCCGTTAAAAACGATTTTAAATGTTAAAATTGTATAAAAATTAGAAAATTCGGACTTTTTTAGGCCGTGGCTTCGGACGAATTTCTCGTGAATTTTGAAGCGAAAATTAATATTAAATTCAACCGTCTATTAAAAATAAGCTGTGCTATGGATACAAATACACTGCGAATATAATAATTAAAAAATAATACTTTTGACGGTCCGTTTAATATAAAATATGCATTTTTTTGTCTAAAATCCGTTTAAAACGATTTTAAATGACAAATTTGTATATAATACCGTCCTAGCGGCTAGAATTGGTTTGCGAATTTCCGTCCCCACACTGCCGTCCCATTTGCCGAGATTACCCTCATACCGCCGCGTAAGATGTTTACACATCAACAATAATAATTTTTTGGGTTTGGAACCTTCGGCAAAATGGACTAAAACGGAGTTTTCTCCACAATACCGAAACAGAATTATTGCACTCGACGCGCGTTTCGCTAACCATGTTAGCATCATAAGGAGATGATTAAAACTAAACTTACAGAGAGTTAGATAGATTTTAAGTTTAGTTTTAATCATCTCCTGATGATGCTAACATGGTTAGCGAAACGCGCGTTGAGTGCAATAATTATGTTTCGGTATTGTGGATAAAACTCCGTTTTAGTACCTTATTATTAGCAAACCCTGGGAATTACATAAATTCCTCCGACTTCATGTCACCATATTGGAACGCACTCTTAAATGTCCAATGGATAACCGGCTTACCCAACTTATTACTAACCACTAGTACAATTCTAAATGTAGTCAACTTAGCAACCGGTGCATAAATGTCACATTCTTGTTGAAACCCGCGTACTACAAGTCTAGCTTTGGGTTCATTCCCACTTTTTTCTTTGAACACATTTACCCTCAATGATCATTTATTTTATAATCAGATCTTGTCACTTCAGTCCACGTATTGTTTTCACACAATACATTTAATTCTTTGTTTATAGCTTCTTTCCATTTGTCCGCGTTTTCATCTGAAACTGCCTCTTCATACGTAATTGGGTCTTTTGTCATTGAGAAAAACTCATATCCATACTCAAATCAAAGTCCTTTGTTCAAAATATTTTTGCTTTGTTTTGAATTTTGTGCAAAAAGCTCTATCAGAATCACTTTTTCGTTTTCTTCCATCTTATCTTGATCCCATACATTTGACTTATCAATCAATTTATGTATCTCATATTAATTTTTCTTGAAAAATAAATCCTATAATTTTTAACAGTTTCACACTATCCAACAAAATTTACAATTTTGTTCTTTGCATCAAGCCTCCTCCTCTTTGCTTTTGGTACATGTACGGATTACAGATATCTTTAGCCCAAATTACCTAAAAAAATTCATTTGGTATTAATTTCTGTACCAAAGCTTATACGGAGTTTGATCTTTCTTGGGGCAGCTACCAATTCTATTCAAAATAAAAACTGCCGAATTCATAGCCTCAGCCCAAAACATTTTATCAAGATGCTTACTGGAAAAGAATCTAGCTGCCTCCAGAAGGGTTCGCATCTCTCGTTCTGCTCTACCATTCTGCTTCGTGACGAATTTATAATATTTTATTAAGCAATAAATTATTGTTTTTGTATGAATATGTTATTATATTGATGATGCCCTCGATTGTTTCATAGGAACAGAACACCAAAACATAATATTCAGAGTGAAAACTGAATCTGTTAAATCAATAAATTTTTGGGATTTAACAATCACTAACATAAATTATCACAAGAAAATTTTAATAGCGAATTAATCATAATAAAACAGATTGCAGTGAATAATGCAGCTATAATAGTTTCACTACTTACCAAAAAAAAATTCAAATTTCTCCACAAACATTAAAGATACTTAGTAGTGAATCATTTAAAATTAGAATAGACGAAGTTAGTAAATATTTGAATCAACAAGGAATTTATACATCTTCAGATACAAATACCCAAATTTAGTGCATATATAAAAACAACCAATCTACTATCATGGATAATAAATCAGGAGTATATAAATTAAAATGTGGTTCTTCCTCTAAAATCTACCACGATCCGCAAAACAGGTAGGACCTTTAAAAAAACTAACGTTTTTTCTAATAAGCACAGTGATTCTAATTATGCACTACATGTTAATACTGAAATTCATGTATTTGATGTCAATTTTGAAATCCTTCATACCTGTGAAAAAAGCAAAAAAATGAACCGAACCAAGATGTTCCATGTCAAAAAGATCTGAATATATAATATATCACCGTTATTAAATTTGGGTTTTATAACCCCAAAAATATAGTATGCAACAGCTAATAAGTTTGTGTTCGAGTAATCTAATTTGCCGTGTAACTAGCTTCCGTCAGAAGAAGTAACTGTGTAGCGAAAAAATTGTTAGGGTGAAATAATATGGTGTACATTAGGACCAGGAACGTAGAGAGAATCTTATTTTTGGGGGTCCAGTTGGGGCACATCTAAATTTAAATAGCTCGCCGCAGACGCCGCTGGGGGTCAATCGAAATTTTGAGGGTGCCACGCCCCATTTTACCTAAAAGCGGTTAAAATCGTTTATAAACACGCCTCAATGAAACAAATCATTCTAATTCTAGATTCTTCTGGACAAGCACCTTACTCATAAGCACAAATAAAATACTGCTGTTTTATAACTTAGAGCAACAGATAACAGAGCAACTTCTAGCCAGACATTTAGATTATGGATGATGGCGATGATGGATAACTAACTACGGTCACTGCGCACTGCGGATACTACGACGACTGGGCTGGGGCCAGCGGGCCCAGTGTTGCCAGGAGCGTCTATTTTTTCGCACTAAATTTCGTTAAGTTGTCGTAATAGAATAAGATTTCTCGCAACAGATTTTTTTAGGCACTATTATTTTTAACTTCTTCTTGTGCCTATGCAGCGTATGTTTTTTCCTAATCAATATCGTAAGAGATTTAAAAATTTAGCTTTATTCATTTACGGAAATAAGAACGTTTATATATCTTTTCAAAAATGTTTAAGGGTGAGCCATTGGTGGGGCCAGGCACTAAACAGGGGGGCACGGCCCCTCGTCTACGTCCCTGATTAGTACAAACTCGATTTTTATTTGTCTACGATAAATGAATTTCTATCAAGTACGAGTTGACTCACTTAGATTCATATATTTATATTTATTTTATAATAATTAGAAGAGTTCTATCAAATTTTGAAATATTATATGGGATGTGTCATTTGAAATAACAAGCTCATTTCTTATAATTTCGATTTTTTATTGTTTGACTAGTTTCACAGAAGCTCCTGTCAACGTTCAACTACAACGTTGAATTTAAAGTAATATTTATATTCAACGTTGTAGTTGAACGTTGACAGGAGCGACATTAAATTTCACATATTATGTTTCTAATAAGTAACAGTCAAACCCTAAGTGCACGGCTAGAAATATCATATTTGCCAAAAATTAAACTGATATTTTCATATTCCTTCAAGTGCAATTAAGATTTCCTTAAATCCATCTATGAATACATTACTTAACCAGTATAAATTTCTATTCATCTTCATATACACGGAAAAAAAGCTATTCTTATTATAAGATTATTAATATTAAGTCAACGCTTAACTGCATTTCCTATGCCACAAGGATAGTTATACTTCAACTAAATAAAACGTTATTCTTATTTAGTATAAGATTAAGTTAGTACTGATTTAAGAAGAGTAGATACTTGAAACAGGTATAGGGGTATTACTGCTTCATGAAGATTGGTATATTTATATTATACCTATATTATGCTTCAATAGATTCTGTGTTATACTTTAAGTAAACATAATATAAGTTCTTCAAAATGGAATATATTCTTAAAATAAGTATAAATTGGATTTAAATCAAAAATAACTATTCTGTCTGTAAACATACGACATGCTTACAGACGACATGCTTCAATGAAATGCAAAATATATTTTATTGGGCGGTTGTTTGGAAGAATTATTGAACTCCTGGAACTTGGAATACATTATTCGAAAGTTTTTAGCTATTAATAATAATGTGATTTTATATTGTAACTGTTATCAAAATGGCAGCGTGTACGCTGCGAGCGTGGGTAGGCATTTGATAACAGTTACAATGTAAAATCACATTATTATTAACCAATAGCTAAAAACTTACCTAAAAACATTGGATTCATTCCGGGATATCAAAAATTCTTCATTTTTAACTATTTCACAATAAAAACAACCGCCAGCCATTAAATCGTCTTCCATGCTATACTGCAGCACAACCACAAATAACATTACAGGCGACGCGCGACGTGGAGACGAACGTGTTTAATCATGCGCATTGAAGACTATAGTCTGTACTCAAGAATAGTAGGTAAATGCAATATTTTACTATTCTTGGTATGATAAGTATAAGATGTGTCAATACAAATATATATTTAAACTATAAATAGAGTTTGGTTTCGTGATTGGAGTGTAATTATTATTACAAGAAGCACAAACTTTCTCTATTTAAGCCTACAAGTTTATTATAGAAATAAGAATACCAGACACTTCTTTGAAGATAAATATACCTTTCATAGAATTTTCTTTCTTCAATATATCCTCCCTGCTATTCTTATTCTAACTATAAGATAATTGAAATCAAGTAAATACGCAACTTACATCCAAGTATAGCTAAATAATTAAATTATGCCTTGAATAAACTTTACTGAAGCATTATATACCTGCACCAAATATTTATCTTAAAGGATAAGACTATTCTTATTTGGACATTATTTTTTTCCGTGTAAACTGGAATATTTATAGGCAAACTGGAATGATGCCATGGGAACATTCTCTTTTTCTAGTTACCGGTTTTAACATAATTAAAAAAAAACTATTCGAAGATGCATTCGCGATTAACCACAAAAACGTAAGTCAGTGGAAGAAATAAATTATCAGTTACATCACCTCAACGATATAACTACTTATGAGAAAGCAATAATACGATATAAAAGGAAATTAATCAGTTATTCCCTGTTTCGCACTTGAAGAGTTCTGATTATTATATAGGTAGTGTTTTTAATTTCACTATACGGAAACTATAATCATTTTGAATACACCTATATATTAAATAATCTTAATTTGAAGGAAACCAGTTAGCAAAATTAGTCATAACTATTATATACCAAAATGGCCAGGGATCAAAACAGGCGGCCAAAAAATCCCTTACACTAAACATGGTGTATATTACAAATAATTGGGAACTTAGGGTCAATAAGTCGCATTTTATTACCTTAATTAAGTTAATATATTTACCTTATTTTTCCAGATAGGGACGTTACATTTAAATAGCATTACATATATTCAAAATATTTTTTAAATACCTAGCTGCTAAGTAAAGGGTATCTCGAGTATATATATATAGTCTTGGCTTTTACCCTGCAATTTATTGCAATAAAACCTCATTGTCGTATATCTTGAAGCACTAAGTACAATTTTCATGATGTCACTTGTTTAGCATTAATTTGGCACAGTAAGCCTGTAACAGCACCTGTGCTAGCTATGCGCCATAGGACGACTGTAATATAAATGCTCATTAAATGTACATGCTTTTCATGTGTTGGGTTAGTTTTCGTTAGTGTTGGTTGTGCCTTCGCAGCGAGTAAACCCTTAAGGCGCAACCCACAAAAACGCATGGAAAGCATGTACATTTAATGAACATTTAAATGCCAATCATCCTATGGCGAATAGGTAGCACGGGTGCTGTTACTGTATTATATGCTTCCTGGTAGATCCATTCCATAAGTGTGTTATGGCGTTTTCCCTTATTATTCAGGTCCGGCACTCTTGTTAAATGACTACAGGGCCAGTGCAATTACGATATATTGAATAATCTAACCAGTCTTGAGAAAACCTGTGTATTGTGGGTTTGAAAAATGTGTTAAATGTGAGGTGCATAGAAATATTAGTATTCCACTAGGTTTCTATTGTTAAGAAGGTGTACGAATCATTAATAAATAAAAGATTCATCAAGCAACATGCTTTGAAGAAACGTTTTTACTTAAAAATGCCAACATCGTCTATGAGAAAAGCCGTAAAAGAATGATAGAATACCGCGAGTCTGCTAGTACTCGAGATACTGATGTGTAAACATATCCTATATTGACATCATCGACATGAAAATCTAATGCCACCTCAGGCCGCGTGACGCCTGAATATAGGCAACAAATTATTTGGAATTGGTTGCCTATATTCTGGCATTAGAAAGAACCTAATCACTGCGCATGGTTAAGATGTCACATCCGCTTGCACATTTCCGTCCCATTTGCCGAGATTACCCTCATACCGCCGCGTAAGATGTTTAAACATCAAAAAGGAAAAAAGCACTGATTTTGAACATGATAGTTTGGACGATTGTTAACAAGATGTCATAAAAAGACAAATATATGACCTCTATTAAGAAAAGTATCCTAGTTTGAATAAACTTACACTGAAGCTAGAACAAGGTGAAACCAACATAAATATTAGTCGGGCCATCCGTCACAGAGTCGTTTATACAATGAGCTTTAAATACCGCAATATAGACAAACAAAATTCGTAATGGAATCACAAGACTTTAATTACCTGCAGCAAACTATGAAATTTAAATCAGAAAAGAGATATATATTTTACCTGGATGAAACATGCAAAGGAAAAAAATAGTAATTCACGTTGAATCGGCAGATGGATGGGTTTCAAACTGCTTGCTGATGTTTACCCAGAATATTAAAGATTCGAGTTTGGACTATAATGAAGACACAAGTGCGAATGTTTTTGAGAACTAGTTTGAAAATTATCTTTTAAGAAGTATCTCCAACAATAGTGTGATATAATTGATAACGAAAGTTGTCGTAGTTGTCTGCCATATAAAGCGCCAAACAGATTAAGTACTAAAACTGAAATAAAATAATAATTATTAGATAACGACATTTATTTTCAATTCACTTACAAAAAAGAGCAACTATTAGAAGTAATAATACACTTTACATTAAAAAACAATACGTATGTGATAATTTGGCGAAACAGATAGGCCATACTGTCTTATACGTCTTTCACAATATCATTGCTTAACCCCATAGAGCATATGCGGCACCAAGTAAAACCAAAGGTGAGAGCAGAAAATGCTTCCCCTACCCGAAGTGCGAGTGTTTTAATGTTTATTAAAATTGTCATAAACATTAAACCGGCCGGAAGCTGGAAAAATTCAGTAAAGCATATTTTAAAAATCGAAGATACGTACCTATACTTATATACAAAATAATTAATAATATACAACACAATCTTATTAATCTAAACGACGACTTTGACTATAAAACAGAGATCTAGACACGCAAAAGGCATCAGGGCCGGATGGAATACCTGGTATCGTGTTAAAGAACTACGCCAACGAACTAACACCCCTTTTTTTCAGACTTTTTTATCTGTCTTACCGAACAGTGATTTACCCATCTTCCTGGAAAGTCGCTCATTTGTTACCGACGAAACAAGCCTATGACACTCATATGTGGAGTAGGGCAATTGAGAACTACGGAGAATCTCGAGCGATTGCGTTGGATTTTTCGAAGGCATTTGACAGAGTTTGGCATGACGGATTGCTCAACAAACTGCCGCCCTTCGGACTGCCAGCGTCTCTGTGCAGCTATGTTGCCAGCTTCCTTAAGAACCGATCTCTGCACGTTGCAGTTAATAGACACTTCTCAGACACATTCACCATTAATGCGGGAATACCTTAGGGCGCAATACTTTCACCAACTCTCTTCCTTATCTATATTAATGACCTGCCGACCGAAACCAATAATCATGTTTACAGTTTTGCAGATGACAGTACCCTTGTCTCCCAATTTAGATCAGATAACCTTTATCAGCGACTGAGACTTATCACTGCAGACAGGAGCAGATTATTGCAATGAGGAAGTTTCATCAAACTGTTTTATTGCTGATTTCGATAGCCCATGAAAAATACGTGCATACGTGCTTTTTTTTCATAAGTCGAAAAATGAGGCAGATACAACGCCTTGAAATGATCTTATGACGCCACAATGCACATGAATTATTGCAATAAAAAATTATCAGTTTAATTTTTCGGGAGACTTCCTCATTAATCAAAATCAGGTTTACAAAGAAAGCCAATACAGCGGGCCGTGATATCATTATGGCAGGAGCGACCATTCCTTCATCCTCGTCAATCGGACTACTGGATGTCTCGGTCAACAGCAATATGCAGCAGCTGCTCTTGCTCTACAAAGCGCAAATAAGACCGTGCTTAGAATATTGCTCACACATCTGGGGTGACGCACCTAAGCACACCCTAAAGCTGCTAGATTCCATTCAGAAGAGAGCTGTGCGTCTCTTCGGCGACCCGGAGTTGACCAGGGATCTGGATAGTCTGAAACACCGCAGACATGGGGCCGAGATATTCTTGTTTTACAGATATTTTCAAGGCAGATCTCCCCAGGATTTGGCCCGCATCATCTCGCCCCTAGCAACGCATCTCAGACAGTCGCGACAGACAACAAGAGTGCACCCGTTCGTTGT
Organism: Pissodes strobi; assembly: GCA_016904865.1. NCBI lineage: Eukaryota > Metazoa > Arthropoda > Insecta > Coleoptera > Curculionidae > Pissodes > Pissodes strobi. The sequence goes on along the minus strand of MU183382.1, from coordinate 26,196 downwards.
ACAACTGGAGACACCTAGAACGTCGCTTTACAAGGACTCCTTTGTCTGGCGCACTGCATTACTGTGGACATCGGTTCCCCCTAATTACAACGTACAACTATTCAAGAACCGTGCCTTTGATGTCCAGAACTAAGATTAATTGTATTCGCATCACGGATTTCCTGAGCTAAATATTCACATAACATACAAAAATCATCCCATAAATAGCCGGTACTCGGTTTGCCAGAGCAAAGATTATAGGCCAAAAATAATTGGCAATGCAATAATTGGTCGAAGAGTTTACTAATAAATGACAATATATTAGTCGTGAATTTCAATTTATTATTAGCCCATCGAAAAATTGGTAATCACAATATAAATTCATTGAGAATTTCTACATGTACATATATAGTTGATATAATAAGAAAATGTGCGAATTATAACTCAATTACACAGTGGCATAATAATTATATCCATTCACACTATGCGGTATCACCTCTGATAAAGTTAGGTACTATAAGATAGTTTAAGACCATCATAAGAGAAGATTTCTATTGGAAGAGTTGTTGAGTCAATGGCCGATATATTCGAATCACATTCAACTGAAAATATATAATAAGTTAAAGTTGATATTAAACCATACATTGATAACTTGCTTTCAAAACATGTTCTTCTTAACAAAGCATTTTTGATGCAACTAAAGAGACACTATCAAAGTTTTAAAAGTTATTACTTGACAAATAGAGGTTCGAGATAAAAAGTATAGCGGCGTATAATAGAATTATTCATAGGCTTTAAATATACCGTGCGAAAATTTTTCGCATGGGAAGTTACCCGCTTGGGGCTTAAAGTAATATGGAAGAAAATATTTAAATAATAATATACCTCCCCGGAAATAAAAATTGACGGGTCCAAATCTCATTCTCTATTTAAAAAGGCATAAACTGGGTTGGAATGTTTTCGGTAGGTTGCCCTGTGTATTTTAATTTTATAAACTTACCAGTCAATGTCATGCTTATCTCAGTATGTTGAATTATTGTATTATTCTCAATACTAGTCTCCATTCATCACACATAGTATACCTAGAATAAAGGAAATTGTTTAATTGTATACTCATTAGTATATTAGGCATTTAATGATACCTATTAGGACACCAGTGAGAATTACGTCCCGAGCCGTAGACAAGTGTCGTAATGAATGCGAGGCGGTTAATAGCCATTAAATGTGAGTTGCATGCACTACTTTTTCTATATATGACCAATCATAATAATGAAAAAGTAGTTTAGCTTTCAAAATTTACTAAGCAAATATGAACTTTTAAAATTGATAAATTCTAAATGTTAAGGTCATGGCAATCTTTGATATTTGCCGAATATTGCTGTGATGTTGCATATTGATTGGTTATAAACTTGAATCTTGAGATACATTTGCATCTAATGAATCTCATTAAAGTACAGGTAGTAAAATGTCTAATAAATCAATTACAGCATATGAGTAGAAAAAAATATAATCTGCTGCAAATTTGAAAACGACATAATTCACATAAGTAATAAAACAGTTCTACGTTTCCTAATTGTCTTCCACCGCATTAGTATATAAGCGTAATAAAACAACAGCTGTTACTTTTGTTGAATTTCTTATATTCGATAATCTAAGAAGGAATATACATATCTGACCTCTTCCTTTGTTGTTGTTTTCAACACTCTCAACTCCGTATTAAGAGATTCAGGTTAACAAAACCCACAGAATAGTATACGGTAAACAGATCTTATAATCTCAATAATTACGTTCTCCCACATTTTATAAAAGGTGGAACAATGAGGCATCTTAAATTTATATACGAGGTGCTCTTGCTAAGATTTAAAAAATATATCAATTCACTTCTAAATATAAGTGTGCTACACAACCTATATTATGGTTTACATATACTTTGATATTATCAAGTAATTGATTGTAATTCTTGAAAATATTGATTTGCTTAAGAATGAATTAAATGAATTAAACCGTCAATTAAAAGTATTCAAATAAACTTTAGGCGAGTTCTCTAAAAAAATCCAACAAGGAAAAGGTCAAATTAAAAATGCGACCGAGGTTACGAGCGTTGGCGGCTGTCCATCTCTTTCCAATTCTAAACCAAAGGGAAAAGATCAGGACGCTGCAATCGCAAGCATAAGGACATATGTTTAAATGTCCAAACCAGGCAACCACATCTGCAGATAACATGCAGAAACAAAAACCATAAACAAGTAAGTAGACGTCAAATCGGAATCAGGCAGCAGTTCATTAAGCATAATAAAGCAAATTAATAAAATGAACGACCTACAGGGTTTAACTTCTCAAGAAAGTCCGAACTCTGAAATCTGTGGTTAGCAAAGAGTACAATCTCGACGAAACCGACATATTGTTATGACAGAAAATTAAAATGTGCTTCTATTCAAACAGTTCTTGCCCCTTGATGTAACTAGGTTACATCCTAATACTAAACCAGAGAACTTACAGGCTGTATTGAGTGAGAGCTTTTCTGATCTCACATGTATAGTACACGACTCAAAGCATCCAGATACGAATGCAAGTATGAAGGTAATAATTCGTCAAGAAATCTTTAAGGTTACTTGGAAGCGCGAGATTTGGCCTGTGGGCTCATTTATATCACCGAACATTGTTCGGTGCTTAAATGGCGGTTTTCAGCCAAAATGAGGGTAGTACTTCAGATACTAAAGATGGATCCTCAATAAAAGATTCAAATAAAAGTATATCTATATTATTAAAATGTTAAAGGTCTTAGTACAAAAACCTGTGAGCTCTAAAATGATGTTTTGGCTGAGATTTATGATTCCATCTTCGTAACGGAACGAAGTAGTGATTGTACACGGGGAGGTGTCGTAATTGTTCTTAAGAAGAATGCGCGTTTTGAAGTCTTAACTTTGGGCTGAGATATAGAATTTGTGCTCTTAAAAGTAAAAATGATTAGGTTAATATTGTAAGTATGTTGTATAAATAATATATACCATCAAATTAAGGCTCGGATGTTTATTTAAAATATCTTTGATCGTTTGTCTGTTATTTTGTGCACCATTGATACTGTTTTAATGTTGGGTGATTTTAACGTACCAGAATATGCAACAAATGACTGCGATAAATATCTTATTTTACAACCGGTTATCAACATAAATCTTATTTTACAACAGTTCATCAACATTAATAATTTATATCAGTACAATACAGTTTTATGTATAGGAGACTAGATTTCGTTTTATCTAACACTGAAATTGAAGGTTTAGAAAAATGTGAGGCTCCCATGTTGAAAGAGGATCCATATCACCCAGCATTGTTAATGTTCCGGTAACTTAAGAGCCTGCGTATATTTGATGTGAATAAGATATCATTCTCTTTTGTGCACGATTACGCTAACGGTGACTTTTTTATGTTTTACAACGATGGTTAGTACTACTAACAGCAGCAAGAGGAAGAAAATGACAACAGAACAGTCCAAAACAATGTGATTTATAGACAAGATGTCAAAAAATGAGAGTCTGTCAGTACTCGAGACACTGATGTGTAAACATATCCTAAAGAGACATACACAAATATTTGAGAAGCCCTCGTAAAATCACTGCGCATGGTTATGATGTCACAGCCGTTTACACATTTCCGTCCCCATCGGCTTGCACATTTCCGTCCCATTTGTCGAGATTTACCCTCATACCCGCCAAAGATGTTTACACATAAAAAACGACAGGATTTACCTTTTTATATTTTTCCGAAAATCCCCTATCGAATGTATGGTCCGATATTTTCTGTCTACTTTACTAACAATATCAGACGGCTGGACCAATATACGAGGAGATAAAGTAGTGAATTTCTTGTTTTCAATACAGTTTTTCTTAAACCAATTACGCCTGGTTAAAATAGAGAACATAACAATATATTGGCCAAGAACTATTGAAAATATATTTGAACTAAAACGGAGTTTTATCCACAATACCAAAACAGAATTATTCAGCTTGACGCGCTTTTCGCTAACCATGTTAACATTATCAGGAGATGATTAAAACTAAATTTAAAATCTACCTAACTCTCTTTTATACTAAATGTTTGCTTAATCAAGTAAAACCAAAGGAACCAGTCCTGCAATCCCACTAATCACGCTCGATCAACCAACACAATGGACTCTAGGGAATAGGTCCTCTATCTCTATTTAAACTATTCTTACATTTAATAATTTCCATACTTTCATATGCATCTAATAATCTCCTATCAGTTATATTATGAATTAATTTTAAAATTTTAATTGTTATTCTATGATTATTATCAAAAGCATGCTCGGCTATGTGAATCTCGTTTGTATAGATCTTCTAGTTTGCCCAACATTTGGTTACAATCCATGCCTCCAATTTCATATGTTCCACTTCTTTCTAATATTTCAATTTTGTCCTTTGGACCACCTAAGCACCTAAGAATTTCTTAATGTTAAACTGAGATTGGTATACTAATTTTAAACCTACTTCCTTAAAGACTTTTTGGAGTCCTCTAGTATACTGAGCATTATATGGTATCGAGACATATTTTGTATTTTCATCCTGATTGGCGAAAGAAGTGGAATAACGAATGGTCTTTCTAAACAAATGCCTATTAATTAGTCTATTTATTAAGTTAGCATTGAAACCATTAACTTTCGCTATATTCTTAATTGTCTCCTTTTCATTATTAAATCTTTCTCTGCTGAGAGGAAAGTTAACCATACGGTGTACTAAAAAATTAAAGCTGGCCATTTTGTGTTGGTCGCAGTGGAAGGAGTCATTATGAATATATCGGTTAGTGGCAGTACTTTTTCTATAAATAACAAATTCTAGTGTGTTATTATCGTTCCTAATCACTAAAGTATCAAAAAATGGACATTGGCCACTGTTCTCGACTTCATAAGTAAATTTAATGGTGGGGAAACGGTTGTTTAGTTTGGTTACAAAATCTTCGATATTAGCGGTGTTTGTGTCGAAAATCGCGAAAATGTCATCCACATACCTGTACCATACCCTTGGAACATATTCGAACTCCTGACTGATTTCATTTTCAAATTTACTCATGAAAAGATTAGCTAAGAACGGTGATAAATAGTTGTCCATTGCCGTGCCTTCAAGTTGTTGGTAATAGTTATTTTTATATTGAAAATAATTTTGACTGATATATTCAATCCGGCATAGGATAGATATACCTACTGGAGTTGAAAATTAAAGTAATATATGCAGCCCATTTTACTAGTCAAATCATAGCCGGCAGGGCTTTGATATCTTTAAAACTTACAAATTAAAAAAATAACACCCAACCTAACTACGCCCAAGGATTTCATCAAACCTAACCCAAACAGTGGGACAGACTGAATATGACACTTATTTAAAATAGGGTTGCATTAAAGTTTAAGATGTGCTGAGTAATTAGCAAGCAAGAATCACATTTGAAAATTCCTCCACTTTAACAAGCGGAAATATGAGTATATCAGTTACTAAAATAATGTGAACTTTAGCGTATATAGTATTTGGAGAAAGTTCGCACATATTTGGATTTCTCCGAAGAAACGAAAAAAAAATATCAAAAAACATGATCGTTATAGAAGCCAAAGTTCGAAGTGCATAAATGCTATACCAAGAAATTGATTAGGTGTCAATAATTAGGTTAGAGCTATTTACATAGGTACTGTTAACTAAAAAACGGTAAATTAAAGTAGAGCACCCTGAAAAAAAAACTAATTAGAAAAAGTACCTACAATTTACAACCATAGCCACAATTTATAAGTCTAGAACATAGACTGGCGCGACATGTCTATGGTTAGGAAATTAGCGCCGATTAAATATTGTATCTACTGGGAGCCAAATACAGTAATAATATTGTAAATGGTTTCAAATGACACATTTTAACAGTTGTTTGCGGACTTTTCATTTAAAAAAAAAATAATTTTTTGCTATATTTTGCGTTTTTACAGTAGTACAGTTCTGTTGTACCAAATTATTTTCTATCATAATACTACGTCATATTGCAGTATGTAATATGAGACTCTCCAAAAACCAATAACCTGCTCTTGAGAGCAGAAATATGCCTAAATATAATATGGCCATATAGAACGTTTACTGCTTATTTAGAAACTCCGACAACCTCCCCCCCCCATAACCCTGATGTGAACATATCAGTTAAAGCTTTGTGGGGAAAGTTTTAATAGAAAACATGCAGTATTGCAAAACTATTTCTATGAGGTTTTGCTAGCTTGTACAATATTTATATTATATTTCTAACACTGCTAAAACCATTGAACTTGAATAAGATAAGAAAGTGCGTATATTTAATTCGTTTGGTTGTTCATATTGTTTACCCTACTAATATCTTAGTTTAATCCGGCTGAGGCTGAAACATGTATGCTTAAACAGAGCAGTGTTATTATAGCAATGAAACAATAGCTAGTTAAAGAGAAAAAATAGATTTTGTTTCGTGCAACATTAACAAAAAAAAGAGAGAGAGAGAGAGAGTAGTAATCTCATTTACCTCATGGCAAGACTGCCTTTCCTTCGATTCGATTACGTAAAACGGTAGCCATTGCTATATTTGAAATAGTAGGAAACTTGCAGTTACTAAATTTCAGTGTATTACTTTAATGAAATAATAGCCATTAAATGTGAGTAGATACACTATTTTTTCTACAACCAGTCATAATAAAAAAAAATAATCTTAAATTTTTAAAATTTACTTAGTAAATTATCTATGAACTATCAAATGTCTAATAATTCAATTAAAGTATAGGAGTAATAGGAAAGTTGACACCTATATAAATCGGTATTATATTAAAAAAATTATGTGCCTCACCTTTATAAGCACACAACTGAAGTGAAACTTCTGGATATTAGGAATTGAGCTTTTTTCTCAATTTTTCCCTTGGTGTCGACACGTTTTTTTTTAATTTTTTTTCACTTTTTTTGTCGCCGAAAACCGCGTTTTTATTATTTTTTTTTCGCTTTCGTTTTATAATACTTTTATTAACTTTCCGAACAATATTTTACGTTTTTTTCAATATTTACTCATTTTTTCGAAATTTTTTGGGTATAATTTCCCCCCCCCCCACTGACGACCCCAAACAGGGTCATCGCTTGTCAGATTTTCGCTCCGACGCTCCATTGCAGATATCTGCAAAAACGGCTTCTTCCCCAAGCGAGGGTAGTCAGAAGAAATGCTTATCAAAGTGAAACGCTTATCAAAGTGGAGCGCCCCTTTAATTATGCATGTTCCAGTATAGCTAGAGGGTTGAAACTATCAAGACATGTAGCCGGGATAAAATGAGGATCCTGGACAAAAACTGGATCCCCCGTTCGCCCAGGAGAGGGGAAAGAAGAAAAAACTAAAATAATTAATTTCGGGAAAACGGGAAGAGCTACGGGGTCGAAATTTTTATGGTAGGTGCGCCTCCTTTGACCATATGGTGGTGACCGGGGCTCTAATTCAGGGAGGGATTTTGGGGGAAAAACAGTTTTTTGCCGATATGTGTAACGGAGCCTCGGATCGAAAATCTGTCACGAGGTTATCTATCAGTCGGGAGGTAATTATATCCTCACCCCCCACCGGGAAAAAATTGAAAAAAACGTAAAAAATTGTTCGAAAAGTTAATAAAAGTATTATAAAACGAAATAAGAAACAAACACAATAATTAAAAAAAAGTTAGAGTAACGCGGTTTTCGGGGAAAAAAAGACGAAGGAGTTCAGCTACGAGGTCGGGGATGGCAAATATGGAAAGAAAAAAAATGCTTTATGACAAATAGATTTTTTTTTAAATGTGCAAAAATTGAAAAACACCTAAAAAATGCTTGGAAAGTTAATAAAAGTATTAAAAAACGAAATAAAGAAAAAAAATAAACAAAAAAAATTTAAAAAGTCTCGAAACAGAGGAGAAAAAAAAAGTCTGCCAGTATTCGAGACACTAATGTGTAAACATATCCTATATCGACATGCACAAATATTTGAGCAGCCCTCGTAAAATCACTGCGCACGGTTATGATGTCACAGCCGTTTACACATTTCCGTTTGCATATTTCCGTCCGATTTGGCGAGATTTACCCTAATACCGCCGCGCCGCGTAACATGTTTACACATCAAAATAAATAATTGAGCGAGTCTGCTAGTACTCGAGACTCGAGACACTGATGTGTAAACATATCCTATATCGACATGGAAATCTGATACCACCTTAGGCCGCGTGACGCCTGAATATAGTCAACCACTTATTTAGAATTTTTTGCCTATATTCTGGCGTTAGAACGAACACCTTTTATACTAACGATTTCAGACAGCCTGCAAAACACATTCCCATCACAAATACCGCCTGACGTACGTTGTTTAATGTTGATATTTGTAACGTTTACATTAGAATTTGTAATATTACACTTCACGCATAGCCCTCCGCTCGCTTCGCTCGCTACAGGGGCCCAACGAACAAAAACTAACCCAAACTAACCCAAGGCATTCCCAAAATCAAGAAAAAACTTTTTACAAATATAACCTCAAGAAAATAAAAAAAGGATTAAAACTAACCGTAAAAATCAACGCGAGCGAAGCCGCGGGTAAAAGCCAAAAGTGTCCTATGTCCTTTAATATACCTACTCTTGAAAATATCTTTACGCGAGAAAGCGTAACAAACAAACAAACTCAAATTCGCATTTATAATATTAGTTAGGATAATTTGTTTTAAAATAAAATTAAATCTTTTCAGAAATGTCATTTGCTTTTGCAAATTAAAGGCAAATTGTTTTGAAGAAAAATTTAGCATTAGAACAATTTAGCTTTAATTAAGATTATTATCTGCATATATATTTTTTTAAATGTAAATAAAATTAAGATATTTTTAACAAATTATTTTATTTTATAGATTCTTTCAATAGTATGCAACTCGATATGTACTTACAAAATTATTCACATTTTTCTGTTCCTTTAAAAAAAGTTATTTATTAAAATTAAATATGCAGTTACTTTAAAGTCCAAACATAATTATTTTCATGACTAATCAAGATCTGTATTATTCCTTGATCTAACAATTAATTAATAATTGTGAATTTAAATTATTTACTTTAACATTATAAAATGCTTAAAATTATATTTAAAAAAGTCACTGTCACATGAAAAAATTTCTCTTACATGACATATTTAAGGCCAACCAATGGGTTCTTAGGAAAGCGAGTCTGGCTGCTTGCATAGAAAAAAACTAATTACCTCATAGGGCTACTTTTTATCGTAAAATATATCTAAGTATTACTTAATATTTTACTTTTCAATATGTTTTTTTTTTAAATAGATTACTTGATTAATATGATATAAATTAACTCGGTAAAATTATACCGTGCAAAATATTTCAAACTGAATAAGAAGCAAAATGGTTATAAACCATTTACTTATCAGAGTTGAGTAGGTGAGCTGTTTCCAATAATATTTTTATACATAATTGTACATTTGTGAAGCAGACTTTGGATTATTTGAAAATTGCTGGGGTAACTCTGTCTCTGGCTGGAGCTGATTTGTTGGAGGGGGGGGGGGGACGCGGGGCTCTCGTGGAATCAGCACCTATATGTATTAAACTGTAGTATAATGTCGTTTATCGCGCCACTATTACAACATCATGCAACAGCTGTTGATTAATTGCTCTAAAAACTCATTGAAGCTATCTGTGCACAGTCACATTACTAATACCAAACATACAGCTGACACCATGATAATAACCGCCATTCATAAATCCATGTCAATTTTTAATTGCTGTCGAGGATTCGAACTTTTCTTCTAAAAGTTCTATGTTGCAAACGGCGCGCGACGGAGTCCAATTATTTCCAATAACATTTTCATTTTTCCGAACGGCCGGCAGTCGTAATTTTTTTCATTAAAACCCTTTAAGTTTTAGTGGTTAATTAACTGACACCACTAAAATGACTGTAATGCACTAGCAAAAACTGGTTTACCAAATTCAAGATATAAGCGTTGAAAATAAAAAAAAAACTTGAAAGATTATTTTAGAAAAAAAAATTATTTTAGAAATAAAAACTGAAACTTTATAAACTAATAAACATATAGGAAATCCGAAACAAAAAAAACACTTATCTCTACCTAAACATGGATCTCAAAATGCTTAAAAAAGGAAGGTATCTTTATGAAATTTATAGAATTTTTTTTTTAGAATGAAATGTAATATAACATTACAAGCAAGGTGCAACTTTGCATTTTGCGAATTGCATACTCCACCTTTTGTAATTTTTTTCTTGGTACCTACTTAGTACAAAATGACATCTGCTTACGTAAATAGAAAAAACAACTAAAAAACGCAATGTAATTTCTTCCTGCCCTAGGAGTAAAACTGGTGCCAAACTTTAAAACAATACGAAATATGAAAAGAACATAGTAGCAGACGCGAGCTAGAGTTTTAAACTAGCGGATAAAGACAGCTTGCAAAATACATTTCCGACTTGTCCTATTTTACCTATGTCTTTGCGGTGCAATTAATTGCTTACAGGTGCTCTGGTGGTTCAGTAGTTAAAATGCTAGACCTCTGGTTCGGTGGCCCGGGTTCGATTCCCGATAGTGTTTTTTTATTTTCTTGAGGTTATGTTTGTAAAAAAAAAAAAATTCTTGATTTTGGGAATGTCTTGGGTTAGTTTTTGTTCGTTGCGCGCGGAGGTTTATGCGTGAAGTGTAATATTAGACATTCTAATGCAAACGATACAAATGTAAATATTAAACAACGCACGTCAGGCGGTATCTGTGACGGGAATGTGTTTTGCATGCTGTCTGTAACCGTTAGTGAGACTTATTTGCCCTTGAGACATGAGCAACCGTATTCCAGGCCGAGCTAAATACGAGCATGAGAACCCGTCAAGACCCTTCAGAGAGAAGCACATGCACATGCATATCTGATCGGAGAGCAAAACTGCTCTTCGGCTCTCTGAGCTAGTGTCCGAGTGCAGGGACATTCTGGGGGCCCTGGCAGAGCGTAATAGGGTCAGTCATCTTGTTTGGATTACGGGACACTCGAAAGATCCGGAGAACGGGAAGGCTGATCGTCTGACCCGACAGGGTTCCGCAATGTGCCCAATAAGATCTAAACCTGTACTAGGCGTGCCCTACAGCATGGAACGCAATGAATGTGCGGGCCAAGTATTTATTGTGGACTACTACAGGAATGAGGCAGGCTGGGCTACTATTGAGTGGCCAGCGCCTTGTTGGGTGAAGGACATTTTGGCTTTGAAGAGGGGGGACACGAAACTAGTGACAGAGCTCCTCAAAAGGTACTGTCGCTTGAACAGGCATTGGCACCTGCTATGGATCGTAAAGGATTGCGAATCTCGGTGGTGCTTGGAGGACGAGGATAAAAGAGGTGCGCTTTGGAAGCTGCGGACTCGGAGGACATAAGAAATAACCAGCAGAGGAATCTGTGTGCCTCCGCTAGGAGGGAGACCGAGTTGAATTGGCATGTGAATGGGCACAGAATGAGCCCAGACCGGTATTACAAACTGTAAGTGGTTAAACTAAAGATTATCAAGCTTTTGCCTATACAGTTTAAATTTTTGTGCGCATTCCTCACACTTTATCCATTAATTTAGTGATCACTGTTATCACCATTCTTATCCAAAAAAATGTTTGGTTTGAGACTCAAAAGGCTGAATAGGTATTTTCAATATGGTTATAACTAATCATCTCTTTGTATGTTCTAGCTCTGCAAACATATGCACAAAATTAAAATATTAGAAAGAAGTGGAATATATGAAATTGGATGTAACCAAAAATATGTTGGGAAAACTAGAAAATCTATACAAACGAGATTCAAAGAACCCATAGCTCATTTAAAGTATAGTAGAACAGACAAATCAAGTGTTGCCGAGTATGCTTTTGATAATGATCATAGAATAACAATTAAAAATTTTAAATTAATTCATAATATAACTGATAGGAGATTTAGACGCATATGAAATTATGGAAATTATTAAATCTAAGAATAGTTTAAATAGAGTCCATATTCGTTGATCGAGCGTGACTAGTGGGATTCCAGAATTGGTTACTCTTGATTAAGCAAACACTTAGTATTAAAGAGAGTTAGGTAGTTTTTAAGTTTAGTTTTAATCACCTTCTGAAGGTGCCAACATGGTTAGCGAAACCCGCGTCGAGTACAAAAATTCTGTTTCGGTATCATGGATAAAACTCTGTTTTAATGTGAGTTTCCGTTTTTACCTATATGACTATGAAAATTATGTAAGCGGTATCTTTCGTTTCTCAAGAAAGTAGCACAGTGTTGCGAAAACCACATCCCTCTATCTCCACTCATATAGAGAAACCCTGCAAAAGCATCGAAAATGGACACCCTGTACATTTGTAATAACTCATCAAACAAATGGAATAGATGAGGGATGTGCAAAATATAATCAATCACCCTCTTTGTGTAATCCAAAATTACTTTCTCTTTCATACAGTTCGAACCTAACATATTTTAGTGGCGATTATAGCAATCTAAATTTAATGGTACGCTAGAATAGACTCTCGATATCGCTCGCACGGTTTGTTACATCAACCGACATGTTATCATAATGAGCCTGTTAGAATTCATTAAGAAATGTGTTGTACGCTGGTCGATATTCGCAGGTAGGAAGAGAGTTAATAAACACTTCCTAACAATAATAAAATTGGTCTGAGGTCTGACGAACCATACCGGATACCGGCATCTGAAGTTTGGCTCCATTCCTGGCGAGGCGGCGCGCGGCCGGCGCGGCGGCGGCGTCCATTACACTATATCCACCTTTGTAGTTAGTCACCTCGCCTCGACAGGCAACAAACTGCAAAAACCAATAATACAATTTTCGCACCGACCCGGTACTGAAAAGCGTCTGTCTGTACAGTAGTGCCCCTGTCTATGTATCATTTACTAAGGCTAGACATGAATTGGCTAGACAGTTCATAATCACGAATTAACTTCCTGCATGGTGACCAATAATGGACGATGCTTGAACTACCCTCACTTGAGGAAAATTACTCTAATATTTAATGTTTACTAATTGTTAAGCAAAATTGAACATTTTACCAGCAAAAGGTTTCTGCTTATACGTAGCCGAAATTTGGTATACCAGCGTCATGACTGAGTGAGGCATCATCAAACTTCATTTAAAGTTTGTTTGTTTGTGCCGAATATGCCTCGCACATTTTTTGCCCATCATCAAGGATCAAAATATTACTAAGGAAGTTCTGAATTATATTCTAGGTTATAGGGGACACTTAGGGAAACGTCATTTTCAAAATAAGGTCACAAAATTCAACTACACACTTCTTAACCAAATGTATTAAATGCATGTTAAATGATCTTATCAGATTATAACATATTCCAACAAAAAAAAATAAATACATAATATAATGTTTAACTCGTCGGTTCGAAAAATACGCACAAGTCTATGTACAGGGTTTTCCTGTATATTTTAGCACCCAGCTACAGCCTCTATATTTGGAGATAGAAAAAAAACCTTAAATATGAAAGTTAAAGGATTCTTCCTAAACCGTCAGAACCCGGTTTTAAATAAAACAAATAAGCATCGTAGTCTGAAATACCAACCTTTTGTTTTTTTTTTAATTGAACTCGTCATTCATTAAAATGAAAGATATTTTTGTTCTGATTTCAAAATATACATTACGCCAATTTGTTATGGTAATTTTTTAAATATTTGATAATAAGCATCATAAAATATCCCTGTAAATTGCCATTTATAGCCACCGCAATATCGCTATTTAATGTGCATCGTGACTATTTATATATTAAACACCTAAGTATCCTGAAATGTTTATTAACAAATATCTCAAAAATGGCCACAGCAAATGCAGGCATATTATATATTTTTGAAATCAGCACAAGAACACGTTTTCCATTTTAATCAATAATATACAGGGTGTTCCAATAAAAAATACAAAACTTGGTATAAAATTTGTTGACTTTTTTACGATGCTTATTTGTTTTATTTGATAACGCATCCTCTAACTTCTGTATTTAAAGTTTTTTCTAGCTCCAAAATTAAAAGCTGTAAGTGAGTGCTAAAAAATAGGGAAAGCCCTGTACAAACAAAAATATTATTATTATTATTATATTAAAACTTGGTGATGCATAAAAATATGAACAAATTCAAAAATACAAGTCAAAAGGTGATCCAGTTGGTAGGTATCATGTATTTTTACATCTAAAACATTCAATAAGGTTTTTACTTAAAGAATATACTTAAATTTACGCTAACAATTTACCAAAAAAAAAAAATTAACATACTATTAACATTCTATTACTTGAAGATATTTTTAGCAGCTTATATAGGTAGCCGTAAAGCATCAATTTATTTACCTTGTTTTCTACTAAGCGCAATAAAAAGCACGTCTGGATAGCGAACACAACGATTTGCATTTAACCTCAATATACAAACATCCACATTGTGGGTGGATTTGGCAGAAGCGCAAGTCGTTATATCTATTTACGAGGTAGCTTTTTCAGCATTTGTAATGGCTTCGCATAGAAAATGCTTGTTTTTGAATGAAACGATGATTTATCAATGCATGTATTAAGGATACCAATGTGGTCAAATTTGAACCAACATTAGTATCGGCTATTCTATGGAATTGTCAATTTTTATTTGAATGAAAAATATTTTTCATTGTATTTACATGTGTTACACTGCATGTACTCGTGCATACTCGTTGTCAAATAAAGAAATTTTGACATAACTTTCACTCATCGTAATTTAAAGCAGAGTTTCGCGCTATTAAGTTGTTTAATAGTACTGTCACGGCTAGCGACCGTCTGTATGTTTTTGGGCTACCCTATACAACCAACTTGCAGCATCTACGTTATTTTCGTATGAGTCATCGCCGACCGAGAAGATTCGGGAGCTTTGTTATTTAACCGACGCTTGCAGCCATGATCAAAAATAATAGAGAAGCCTCGCTTCATCCGGCATATTCCCGATATGTTTTAAACTGGATATAAATAGCGGGCAGAACGCGTGTAGTAGTTAACTAATCATTGAATGGTGAATTGCAAAGATCTATTAGTTGTAACGTTATAAAAATAGTTTGGTGTGTTCAATTGTATACAGTGATTAAGAATAAAGATATTATCATTTTAAAACAGTAAAAGTTGTGATTTAGCAGAACCCATGGAAGAACGGAATAGTATATTTTGGAACAAATGCGCCAAGTACGTCTTAGCTGTCCAGCCAGTGGAACTTGTAAAGCAAGCCGAAAGTGAGCTTTGTAATCATTCAAGTGCGGCAATAAACTTTTTTCTTTCAACCCTAAATTTATTTAAAAAATTATGTGTCTCACCTTTATAAGCACACAACTGAAGTCAAACTTTTGAAAGATATATAAAGAATCAAGTTTTTATTTTTTTAAGCTTTTTTTCTCATGTTTTGCCCCCGCTTTCGCCTGTCGACACTTTTTTTTTCCTTTTTTTTTTTCAACATTTTTTCACCGGAAACCGCGGTTCTCTAACTTTATATTTTTTTCTTTATTTCGTTTTATAATATTCTTATTAATTTTCTGAACTATTTTTTAACTTTTATTTTCATTCTTTTTTTTTTCTTCTTTGGTTTTATAATACTTTTATTAACTTTCCGAAAAATTGTTTACATTTTTTCCCAATTTCTTCCCATTTTTCCAAAAATTTTTGTTTTTTTCTTTCCATTTTTGCCATCCCCGACTTCGTAACTGAACTCCTTCACCTTTTTTCGCCGAAAATCGCGTTTCTCTAAATTTTTTTTTATTATTTTTTTTCTTATTTTAATACTTTTATTAACTTTCCGAACAATTTTTCCAATTTTTTCGAAAATTTTCAGGGAGGGTATAATCTCTCGCCCACTGATGAGATGACCCAGTAAAACGAAGTCGTCGCTTGTCAGAATTTCGATCCGATGCTCCGTTGCAGAGATATCGGCAAAAAAAGTTTTTTCCCCACAATCCCCCCGTAAATTATAGCGCCGGTCCCACCATATTGTCAAAGGTAGCCCCCTCATGAGGCGCCCTACCATAAAAATTTCGACCCCATAGCTCTCCCGAAGTTAATTATTTTTGTTTTTTCTTCTACCCCCTCTCCTGGCCGAACGGGGAGGGATACGGGGTCCAGTTTTCGTCCAGGATCCTCATTTTACCCCGGCTACATGGCCTCAAAATTTCAACCCACTAGCTATGCTTAATTAAAGCATAGCGTTTCACTTTGATTAGCATTTTTTCTGAGTTTACCCTCGCTAAAGAAGTTTTACTTCAAAAGATTAGAAGATTCAGTTTCATTTTTCACTATATTTTTATTGCGGCAAAATAAACAATGGTATAAACAATGTTGTATTTATATGCATGGATATCTAATTATTGTTAAATTGGAGAATATTTTTTAACATTAATATATGGAATGTCTTCTCGCATGATAAAAGCGAACCTCACAAACTTTTCTCCAAATGCGAGGAATAAGCCTAATATAGACGATAAATATTATGAAAACTGTATAAATATCTCATTGCAGGTAAGGCTAAATTTCCGAAAGAATAATTTGCCGCTTTCTCTTTGACGATTCTTATAGGGCGGCATGTTAGGCTGACTAATATTCTGAAACAACTTATTTGAGAACTCATATTTCATACGATTTTGTATTGCAAATCTGTACAAAAGCATATTCATTGGCGATATGGTAATACAAAAGAATATTTATTGGCAATACACAAAAGAAATACTGATATGCGAATCACTTATTAAAGAAAATTGATTAACGTTGTCAATATTGGATTCCTCGATTCCACAAATCCTCAAAACCGACCATAAATAGACAAATAAATATAATCTCATATTTAATATTTAGACGTATAGACATTATACAAATTATTACTTAGGCAACCAACTTAAGGAAGTCTAGCCTTTGGGGTTAGTACTATCAAAGAATATAAATAAAAGTAAAAAAAAAATTAAAACCAAGCTTTTATTAAAATGCACTAAAAAAAAGAAAATAAAATTTGAAGTAAATCAGAACTATTATTCTGTTTCATTAAATATTTTTATATGATATAAAATCTTGTCGCGAGATTTTCCTGTTTAAATTTCTCGCGACAAGCTTTTATATCATATAAAAATGTTTAATGTAACAAAATAATGGGTTTGATTTACTTCAAATTTTATTTTCTTCTTTTTAGTGCATTTTAATAAAAGCTAGTTTTTAATTTTTTTTTTTACTTTTATTTATTTTTTACTTTTTAGTAGGTATTATGGCATAGCAAAATCACAAATTTAGTAAATATTATATTTTTATTTATAAAACTTAGATTCGTAGTATATAATAAAAGCCATTTTGAATCCGCCATTTAAAATTTTCAAAATCTGATAAAAAATGTATATTCCTTGTCCCTAAAAACCCCCTAATACCAATTTTATACGAAATCGGACATACTTTAACTATGACAACACCATAGTTTTATATTTTCATTTGAACTACAAACGCATACCAAATTTGAAACTAACTGGATATGTAGAAGTCAGCTAAAATTGACTTGCAACATTTAACCCAAAATCGGCCATGTTGAATCCGCCATTTTAATATTTCAAAATCTGATAAAAAATTGAAATTCCTTGTTCCCAAAAAACCCCATATACCGATTTTAAACAAAATCGGACATACTTTAAGTTAGTAAAGGGAGGGGGGGGGAGTGTAAGCAAGACTATAGTTTTATATTTTCATTTGAACTACAAACGCATACCAAATTTGAAGCCAATTGGATATGTAGAAGTCAGCTAAAATTAACTTCCAACTTTTAACCCAATATCGGCCATGTTGAATCCGCCATTTTGAATTTTCAAAATCTGATAGAAAATTCACATTCCTTGGCCCCCAAAACCCCCATATACCAATTTTAAACGGAATTGGACATACTTTAAGTAGTGCCCCCTCCCCTACCTCTGAAAGGGGGGGAGGTGTAAACTTAACAACATTATAATATTGTATTGTCATCGGAACTATAAACATGTACCAAATATCAAGTCAATCGGACATTTAGAAGTAGTTCTAATTCAGCTTGCAAGATTTGTTTACAGACAGACAGACCGACAGGTGAAAGTAAATAAAAGCTTCTATTATATTCTTTGGTATTATCATAGTATAAACAAACTAGTAGGTTCACTCAGTGGCAAATCTTTTGATGTAATTCTGCCACATTCTTTTATATCACGTGGTAACTAGAGATGAGCGATACGCTGCGTAAGTGTCCGATCGATTCGCCTGGCTTCCTCTAGTCAAGCGTTTACCAGAGATGTATTCAGGAGATTATATGTACTGGTTCCAAAAGACCTACTGACTGCCGGCCGGTTAAAACAGCAAGGGAAATTGAGCAAAGTTGTAAAAATATTTTCATAGGAGGAAATTGACAAAGAAATTGCTATACAGGGTGTCATTTTTAGGTGATACCACTGTTGCTATCTCAGAAGCTAGTTTCTAGTTCAGAAGTTTCAAAGATAGCAATAATAGTGGAATTATCTAAAATTTATTTAAAAATATATAATAATATAACATAATTTTTACTATACTTCTTTATTTTCATGAGAGTGATTTTCTGGCGTTACGGAATTTTCGTATCGTTGATTGGACGACTAACTCAAACTAACCAAATCTATCAAAATTGATTATACCGTATCGGCACCGGCACCGGTTCAAATGACTGCAATAAGTTGAGAACTAAGTGAAACTAAACGAAAGTTGCTTCGACGACTAGCCCAAACTAACCAAATCTATTAAAATTGATTATATCATATCGGAACTGCTTTAAATGACTTAAATAAGTTAAAACTAAGTGAAACTAACCTAAACTTGATTCGACGATTAACCAAAACTAACTACATCTATTAAAATTGATTATAACGTACCGTAATCGGATCAAATGACTAAAATAATGTGATACTAACTGAAATTAACCGAAAGTTGATTGGTCGACTAACCCGAATTAACCAAATCCATTAGTTAAAGTTAAAATGGATTATAACGTATCGGAACCGATTCAAATGTTTAAAATGAGTTGAGACTAAGTGAAACTAACCGAAACTTGAATCGACGACTAACCCAGTTTAATCAAATATTTTAAATTGATTATAACGTATCGGAACGGCTTCAAATGACTAAAATAAGTTGAGCATAAGTGACACTAACCAAAAGTTGAATCGACGACTAACCCAAACCAATCAAATCTATTAAAACTGATTATAATATATCGGAACCGGTTCAAATGACTAAAATAAGTTGAAATTAAGTGAAACTAACCGAAAGTTGATTGGACGACTATCCCAAACTAACCAAATCTATTAAAATTGATTATAACGTATCGGAACCGCTTTAGATGACCAAAATAAGTTGAGAATAAATGAAACTAACCGAAAGTTAAATCGAACAAACCCAAAATAACCAAATCCATTAAAATTGATTATAATATATTGTAACCGGTTCAAATGACTAAAATAATTTGAAACTAAGTGAAACTAACCGAAAGTTGAATAGACGACTAACCCCCAACTAACCAAATCTATTAATATTTATAACGTGTCGGAACCGCTTTAAATGAGTAAAATAAGTTGAGAATAAGTGAAACTAACCGAAAGTTGATTCGACGACTAACCCAAATTAACCAAATCTATTAAAATTGATTATAATGTATCGGAACCGGTTCAAATGACTAAAATAAGTTGAGACTAAGTAAAACTAACCGAAAGTTGATTGGCCGACTAACCCAAAATAACCAAATCTATTAAAATTGATTATAACAAATCGGAACCAGTTCACATGATTAAAATAAGTTGAGACTAAGTGAAACTACCCGAAAGTTGAATCGACGACAAATCCAAACTAACAAAATCTATTAAAATTGATTATAACATATCGGAACCGGTTCAAATGATTAAAATAAGTTGAGACTAAGTGAAACTAACCGAAAGTTGAATCGACGACTAACCCAAACTAACCAAATCCATTAAAATTTATTATAACGTATTGGAACCGGTTCAAATGATTAAAATAAGTTGGGACTATGTGAAACTAACCAAAAGTTGAATCGATAACTAACCCAAATTAACCAAATCTATTAAAATTGATTATAACGTCTCGTAACCGCTTTAAATGACTAAAATAAGTTAAGAATAAGTGAAATTAGCCACAAGTTGAATCGACAACTAAATTTGCATAAACATAAATATTGATACATTGTCTTCACGTTTTAGTGACATAACCATATTCTGTCTTTTACGCGACCTGGTATACATAACAAGGAAAAGTTAAGATTTTGTCGTAATTTAAAAATCGGTCCATAGAGCAATGACAACTGTTTAAAAAATGACATATACATGTTTTGGTATTGTTTAAAGTTAGTTTTGATGTATTTGTGACAAGAAGTAAGGTCAGAATAAATTAAATAATTTTACTTAAAATTAGGCTATTGGCGCTAAAATGTACTATTACTATTACTAGTACTATTAATTTTGTAGATTGCATCGCTGTATTATATTATTATTATACTTTATGTTTATTTTGTAACTAAATAACTGTAAATTTAGCAAATTTATTTCAAGAAAAACGTTAAAAGATCAAACCTTTTTGTTGCCGTATAATTCTTCATTATTTTTTTTTAAGCTTAACTATAAACAATACCGTCAAATTTATATGACATTGTATATACAGTTGTCATTGCTCTATCGACGATTTTTAATTTCGACAAAATCTACACTCTTCGTTTTTATTTATACAAGGTCGAGTGAAAGACAGAATATGGTTATGTCAATAAAACGTGAAGACAATTTGTCAATATTTATGTTAAAATATGTCAACTTAATCCCCTATTA
>MU183381.1:205209-261453 GCA_016904865.1 Pissodes strobi | reverse complement strand
AATATACTAACTACATCGCTATCAAAATACATTAAAAGTTATTCATCAAAAATGTTTTTCACCCATTTCAACAACAATTTTAACGGTAAAAAATTAAAGTTGGCTTTGATAATGACATTAGACTCTACTAAAGTCAATTAATTAAAGTTAAATGAAATTCATTAAATTGAAAATTAAATTAATAAATTAAATTAACTAAATTAATTAAATTATTTAAATTAATTAAATTAATCAAATTAATTAAATTAGTTAAATTAGTTACATTATCTAATTAAATTAAATTAAAAGTTCAATTACATATTATACTTCAAAGAGGTTCGTAGATATTCCCTTAAAATCAGACAAACACAGCAACCAAAAGAAAACTAAATTATAACGACATTGAAAAACATATATTTTTAACAGATATAAAAATTACTGACATTCTCTTACTAGAACTTATGTTCAATGTGTGTGTTCCGGATAATGTTCTGCATAAAGTCGACTCGCTAAAAACAGTTCTTTAGGAATTCCCCTAATACAAAAATGATATACACAAGCTCTTCATTGCTGTAACTCATCACAAAAAGACTGGGGCGAAAACCAGATAAATAAAATAATACATGGTATAAATATGTCAAAAGTTTTTAAATAAAATTGAATGTCATTATTAAAGTCACCTTTAATTTTTTTCGTTAAAATTGTCATTGGAATAGGTGAAAAAAAAGTTGTTGGTGAATAACTTTTAATGTGTTAGGAATTTTCATAGGGATGTATTTAGAAAAAAGTTTTATTTTATAATTCTGCATAGAGTGCAATAAAAATACAAGGGCCTACATTTAAAATAAGAAAGAAAAAGTTTGAAAAGTTTGACAGTAAAAAGTGTTCAAAACTTTGTATAATTTCGATCACCTAAACTTGGTCAACGAAATATTTACACCTTACTTAATAAGTTTCCAGTTTATCTGTTTAATCTGTGTGCATATTTAAAAAAAAAAACAGGGATCATAGAAAATCATCTATGAGAAAATTTGCATTCACATAAGTATGCTTCAAAGAGAATGAAAATTACACTTTTCTGGAGATCAATGCACAAAGATCTTAATGATGACTTTACATGAATGGCGCAATCAGCATCATTATACTTTTTACTTTTGCAGACTTATAAGCCTAGAAATTAGGGTTGCCTTTTCCTTTTATAATAAATATAAACTAAAATGTATTTCAAAGCATCTGCTAGTTCCGTATGTCTATATTCAGCATTCGAAAAAAATATATATTTTAGCAGGCATATGTATGTCACATTATTCTGAGATTTCTGCCAGGCTTTAATTCACTTCTATGAAAAGTCTATTAACTACTGACTGCCTTTTAGGATATTATTCCCTTTGGAAACAATATAATTTTCAGACTTTTATTAGGCTGGATGATGCCACCAAAAATTTCTTTGCTAAAACTAACCCAAACAGATGCAATCAAAAAATTATACGAGAATAACCATGTGCTGCAAGATATGCTAGTGCCCATGGAAACCCTCAAAAATAGCATCAAAATATTCAAAGAAACATTTGATGTTTACCCAATATGGCTGTGCCCATTTATTTTGCCAAACGATCCTGGGTTTGTTCATCCAAAAAGTGGCACCGAGCATCTATATGTGGATATAGGATTATATGGTGTTCCAAGAGTAAAACATTTCAGACCCAAGGAAGATATGCGGAAAATTGAAAAATATGTTACAGATGTTAATGGGTAAGTATTTTTATTTGTAAAAACAAACTGGGCACCTTCAGGGACAAGATTGTACGTGATCAGATTACTGGATAATATTTTAGTACTATTCCCTGATGCATTAGAACCTTTCTGAATTTAGTGGTTGTTGACTTATTGTTGTGAGTAAAATAGCTCCGCAAGAAAGTTGACAAAGAAAATGTGTATGATAATATTCGTCTGTATGGTTTTCGAGGACTGATATCATTTTAAATATTCACTCTAAATTTGGTATTCAAGGGACAAGATTGAAAACTTCGTGTGGTGCCTTGTTTTTAGTTTTTTTTTTGGTCTTGGACTAGCATTTTACTCTGTCTCGAGTTTTTTTTTTTATAATATATGAAAAGGCGATCGAGAGAAAATATTATTGACCCCATTGGTACCAATTTATGCTTGTACAGTGAGGAGTTTACCTTATCACATATAAGCAATCAAAATATTAGAATTACCTAAGACTTAAATAGAGATTTCTTATATGTTACGGTCGTCTGCAATTTGCATATTTTCCCAACATTAATCGTAACTAATCTATATTTTTAATAAACGATACATGTAAATGCACTGTATTAATTCAAAACCTAAACTGCCTAATGAACGTGTATAAGTAATAAATATATCCGAAATAATACTGAGCGCCCCTTGTATATACGCTTTGGGTGGCAATTTCAGAGAAAATTAATCAAGAAGAGCGAGGTTCTTGAGTTCAGCAATTACGCTTTAAGTTTTGTTTTAAAATACATCTCCTGTTAATTACAACATGGACTTCATTTGCATACTCAAACAAGGCACAGCAAAAAAATTTGGTTTTTTATTTTAGGTTTCAAATGTTGTATGCCGACACCTACATGAACAAAGAAGAATTCCGGAATATGTTTGACCATACGTTGTATGACAAAATGAGAGCGAAACTGGACTGTATGGAATCATTTCCGGAGGTGTACGACAAGGTGTCTAGATCTGCTAGATTCTAGACTCATCATAAAAGCATAATTTATTATAAATTTCACGAATGTTGCGCATATTTTTTGAAAATATTGCACATTGATTAAACTGCTGGTCAAATTTAATATTTGTCCAAAACTCGCTTCTCGAAATTGATTTTGATGAACTTTCCGGATTTAAACAGAATTTGTCTGTAAATGGATTATCCTAAAACATTAAACGCGAGTGTTCGTTACGTATGGGATCCGAAGATTTTAAAACGCAACGGGGCTCCGACGAAAAGCTACATTAATATCTCAAATGCCAGGAGAGGATTGTTTTGTTGAGATATTTCAATGGGGACCGACACTTATTTTGCCTCCTTAGTACCGATCCAGAATGATAGAATGGACAGAAATCTTGCAATTATCAAAAAAGGTTTTTTTCCTCAATTATGACCTTCTTTTGAACCCCAACTTAATATGCTTAAATTCTGGCAACTGCCATATATCGGCTTTTTGAACACTTGCTATGTTTATATTTTTCGCTGATAATAATCTTTTAGATTTCGCATTTCGCAAACAGGCAGAACGTTGAGAAAAACAATAAAAAATTTGTACCACACGTTGAACACTCTGAATAAAATGTTGAAGATACCATTAGAATTAGATCATTTGTAGCAAATTTTTCAGTGATTGATCCAGATTTGATCTTGAATTGTCCTATTGTTGAGATTACAAGATATAAATATATTGTAATGATACAAAAAAAATACGGTTATCACCAGTAATGTAATATTAAACAACCTGACATTAATCACGGTAGTTTATTTTAGCATTTTCATTCATTATAAATTATTCAAAAAAATGTTGTATATAGCAGCTTTTATTCCATCCATCGAGAGATGTCTAATACTGGAGTTAAGTTTAATTTTAATCATATCCTGATGATGCTAACATGGTTAGCGAAACGCGCGTCGAGTGTAATAATTCTGTTTTGGTATTATGGATAAAACTTCGTTTTAGTGCATTATGCCGAAGGTTCCAAACCCCAACATAACTGGAGGGCGGCCGCCCGTAAATACCTTTTAATTAAAAATTTGTATCAAATGACTAAATTTACTTTTCTCATCAGTAAACTTCATCAAGTAAAAACGCAAACAGTAGAAAAAATGCAAACAAATAATTATTAGGAAAAATATTGTCACGGCTCGCGACCATCTGTATGTTTTTGGGCTACCGCTACAACTAACTTGCGCGCCTACGTTATTTCTGCATGAATCATCGCCTACCGAAAACATTCCTGACAACTCTGCTATTTTCCCAATGGATGGTATGGCCAAGGCCGAGAATAATAATAGAGAAGTTGCGTCTCGTTTCCGAAATATTTCTGATATATAGGTAGATCTAGTAGTTGTAAAGTTATAAGAGTAGTATAGTGTGTTTAATTGTATAGAGTGTAAAGGAATAAAGGGAGTATTATTTCAAAATTGTAAAAGTTGTCAGAACCCAAGGGAAAAACGATACAACATACTCAATAAAAGATAGCCGGGAATAGAGTAACCATGAACCAAATAAAAAAAATTAAGGCTTACTGGGAAAATCGCTTTAACGTAATGGAACATGATCTCCATGAAAGATTTATATCAGGGATCTAGGCGCACGGTCAGAGTGGAGCTTATCACCCCTCCTTTAGTAATAGACCGCTTGCTGCAAGAGCTGAAGGAGGCTGGCTTTTACACTCAAGCCTATGCCGATGATTTGATCATGGATCATCCGTCGCACGGAGAGATGCATTCAACGAACATACCTATAAAGAGGGGAGGTGATGCCAGAAGGAAGGGTTCAGAGTTAACCCAGGTAAGCTCGAATTAGTGCTATTTACGAGTAAGCGAGAGCTGAGAAAATCCTCTCGGATTTTAATCTGTTCCGCCGGCTTTTAAGCTAAAAGGGCCAACTAAGCATCTCGGGGCCATACTAGACTTTAAGTGTACCTGGAAAGAACAGGTATTCAGCCGCATTAAGAAGGCGAATAATGCTTTATGAGCATGTAAAATGGCCGTTGGATGCACGTGGGGCCTACAACCAAAGAT
This sequence comes from Pissodes strobi, assembly GCA_016904865.1. Classification (NCBI taxonomy): domain Eukaryota; kingdom Metazoa; phylum Arthropoda; class Insecta; order Coleoptera; family Curculionidae; genus Pissodes; species Pissodes strobi. Next base: position 256,691 of record MU183381.1, on the reverse strand, counting down.
CCTTTATCGGATTTATACGGCTGTGATACGCCCCATTAACACCTATGGGACTGATACGTAAACGGCCACATCTAGGGCTCAGCTGGATAGAGCTCAGAAAGTGAAAACCTATGGCACTTGCCGAGCGGTGTGTGTGCGAAAATGTTGATTGACACGCTAGGTTGTAATTAGGAGAAAACAGATGTCCTGCGAGTGAGTTCCACAGTGAGGCAGTGCGCCAGACAAAGGAAACCTTTTAAAACGATATTCTAGGTGTTTCCAGTTTTACAACGAACGGGTGCTCTCTTGCTGTCCGTCGTGACTGTTTGACAGGCATTGCTGGGGGTGAGATACAGACTGAGACGGAGCAATGAAAGTCCTAGGGGGGATAAATTAAAATCTGGAAGAGGGTGGCTGATAATTGCCGGGAGCTTTTAATGAAAAGGGACAACATACTGCAGTATCAGATGAAGTACAACCTTAAGATTTCACGTACCCGATAGGGATGGCAGTTCTTCAGTTTGTTCTTGTAGTGTGCACTTTCGAGAAGGGGGTGACTTTTGCTAGAGTTTATTATATGCCATTATGCACTCGTGTTTGACGCTCTAGACATCTTTGGGGCATTGACGGGTGAAACAGGATCAGCCTCGTATATATCCCGGGACACTCGAACGTCCCGGGCAACGAGAAGGTCAATCGTTTGACACTACAGACTTCTGCAATTTTTATACTCAATGAGACCTGAGCCTATAATAGGTGTCGTACAATACGGCCGGTGCTACCGGCAGGGGTCCTCACACTAGCAGCTAAACCCCACGCAAAACAAATGATCCCGAGTCTGCCCGAAGTCAATCTTAACTTCACGCATGGCACTCCGCTCGCCCCGGGGCGCAACCAAACAAAACTAACCCAAATATACAAAAAGAAACAAACATAACCTTTAAAAAAATAAAAAGTCTCTTGCCACCGCCATATCGGGAACTCATAATCGGACCACTAGACTACGGGGGCCTCTTAGATGCATTTCTATAGATCGTATGGACAAGGGTAAATAACGAAACTCGTTCGGACCGACTCGGGATCATTTGTTTTGCGTGAGGTCTAGCTACTATTGGTCTTCACAGAGCACTGTGACTTGACTAGACATTTGCACCTCCGGTAGATCGTAGGAATTCCGGTGTGCACGGGATGCTTGGAGGACGATGAATCGTCCAGGTATGGAGAAGTATTTACTTCAGAACCCGCGTACTCAATCCGTAGGATATAAAAAAAGATGCAGCCGAGGAAGTTATGTGCTTTCGCTATGGAGGCCAGGCTGCCAGGCTTAATAGACACGTGGCCTACGTGTGAGGGATATTCCCGCCTGCCTGCGTTGTAAAATCCATTCAGATTATCTTAACCAGAGGATGTTTATAACACGGATCAAATCACCAATGAAATTTTAAAACACGGCGAAGGGAAGACTGAGCCGGAATTAACAAACTTGATGTTCAAGATAATAATCAACGGAAAAATTCAAGATGAGTGGCGTATTACCATCATTGGTCCTCATCTTCAAAAAAGAAGTGACCAGAGATCTGAGGAATTACCGAATTCTCACTCTTCAGATCACAATATTGAAACTTTTAACTAAGATAATATCTAATAAAATTATTGAATTGCTAGGAATACGTGAATAAAAACTTAGAAAAAATCATACCTCGAAAACATGGAGTTGACTGAAGATACATAAAGCTCATAGTAGAACTTAACATAAACAAGAACGGCAGACTAGGAACAAACAACCCACTAACAGAAAAAGTACCGGGATTGTCAGGAGAAAGAATAGCGGACAGCTTAAGCCCAACTTTTTTCAACTTAATTATGGAAAACTAATCTATAGCAGGTTGGGAGGGTTGTCGCTAGCTTCAACATCGGCGATATATGCAGCAAAATGGTCTGCTGGGCTCATGCCGCAGCGGAAGGTATATAGGGTAATCTCTACAGAACCGATCAGATGTAAATAGTTGGTGCACAACAGAAGCACTGATCAGGTCATGAGCTTTACCTACATCGGCGTAGAAACATCAAGCAGCAAGTACCTGATGAAGCAAGTCCGCATCCAAGTTAATAAAGCTTGAAGAATTTCAGGCTGCCTAAGAAAAGTTATCTGGAAAAAATAATTTATATCTACCAAAAGTAAAGCCAGAATCATATGTACGACCTATAAAAACCTATACTGCTGAGACTAGAGTATATACATCTAAAGGGAAAATCCTGATGGGTGCAGCGGAAATGAAGATTTTAGGAATAACTAAAGGCTAACCCTGAGGGATGAACTGGAAAGCCAAAACGTAGGAGATAGCACCAAGACCGCCAAAGAGATGGCACGACAGCTGGTCGTTCGCTTCGCAGAAAGGCAGTACAAAGTAGACATAACAGGACTTGCCCTACAGAAAGAAGAGAGAGACAAATAGGCAGAACTCGGTTGTCCAAGTATTTTGCATAAATTCCCCATCATTTATGGCCAAAAATTTCAAGAATGCCCTAACCCTGAAATACACCAATAAAAAATTATGTGCCACACTATGATATGCAGATCATTTACTACTAAGAAATACTACTCTAATCATTGTTAGAAAAATTCCAGAACGTATTTCCATGTGATATTTAAAGAAATAAAGCTCCTATACACTCGTGCTCAGAAACTTTTAATGTCCGAGCTACAGAGTGTCGAAAAAGATATAAAAATATGCCTTTAAACAATTATTATTCTTTTTAAGTGATTGCTATGCTTGAAACAATTTAGTTACATTGGACTAATAAAGCCCTGTTCTCTTAGTGAAATAAATTTATATTTTCCCTGACAGCAACTCAAGCTAACTAGTATAGGTCAGTGGTAATTATACATAAATTAAAAAAAATTAAAAATTTTATTAATCTTTCTGAAATTAAAGGAGTATGGTTCACCTGTCAGGAAAAAAGTATTTTCCACTAAGAGTGTAGCTCTTATCTGGCTCATACTGATCTGTAAAATTTTGAAAATAGTAAAGCCAAACAAAACAATTTTAAGGCAAGAATAATTCACAAAATAAAGCGTTAAAACAGTTCAATTTAAAATTCACAAAGTATTACGCCCTGAAGTTTCGGACAGTACTCTGAGAACAACACTCTGTATAATATGCATTATATTCCAATTTCCGTTGTAAATCCTTAACCTGTTAAAATAACCGAAAAGATTGCAAATAATCGCAAATAAGTCCACAAAGGAACCTCTAATCATTGTTACACAAATTCCAAGCGGATTACTCGTGCGCACTCAGGTATCCATAGCGGGTATTAGCAAAACCTAAATTCTCAAATGTGCTACTCAAAACGTAACCTTTATTTGAAAGAAAACCTGTCCTGGCATGCTGACGCACACAAAAGGCCGGATATAAGATCCTAAAACTTGAATTAGAAAAATAAAATAGATTTGGAATTATTTTACCTGAATAGACTTCAACCTTGCCCAAAAAGAAATAAATCAAGGGCTAACCTACCAGATTTGTGTATATTTATACGAATTACAGCCGACATAAAAAGTTTAAAAGAAGAAGCTGGAATCTGCATCAGAAAGCTGCTAAATAATAGGAAATAATAGATATTTTAATATTAACAATTCACATATTCAGTGACGGTAAATATTTTTAAAATAAACCCTTAAGAAGTTGATATCAGTAAAAATTTATAAATATATTTTTTTTATATTTCGCTGTATATTTTTCTAAAACACTTTTTAATGTGTTGTTATCGTCAGCGTTTCACTCTTCACTTTATTATGTCGCCACAAAATCTGCTATGCCCTTTTAAGTTATAAGTTTGATTACTCTATCATAAGATGATTAATTATTATTGCTAACATCTGTCGTTTACTAATTCGACATATGCAAGATACCTCAAACGTTTAATTTTTTTCTTAAAAAAATTCAGGCGTGTTAGTGCTTCGTTAATGGTTTTTAAGTGGTTCAAATAATTTCCTTATTACTTTTTTTGATTTTCAGACGACTTTTTGAAGTGAAACTTCTTTAGCGAGGGTAAAATCAAAATGAAACGCTAAGCAAAGGTGAAACGGTTATCAAAGTGAAATGCCCCTTTAATTAAGCATATGTAGCTAGAGGGTTGAAATTTGCAGGAGATGTATCCGGGGTAAAATGAGGAATCTGGACGAAAACTCGACCCTGTATAACCCCCCGATCGGCCAGGTGAGCGGGTGGGGGGGGGGGGGGGTGGGGGGGGGGGGGAGAGGACTAAAATAATTAATTTCGGGAGAACGGGAAGAACTACGGAGTCGAAATTTTTATGGTAGGTGTCATGGGGGCTACCTTTGACCATATGGGGGGACCGGGGCTATAATTTAAGGGCGGATTTTTGGGAAAAAACCGTTTTTTGTCGATATCTCTGCAATGGAGCCTTGGACCGAAAACCTCACGGGATCATCAGTGGGGGATGGAATTGTACCCCCACCCCCACCTCCCCGGATACCTAAAAATATTCTAAAAAATGGGAACAAATTTAAAAAAAAACCTAAGAAATTGTTCGGAAAGTTAATAAAAGTAGTATAAAACGAAATAAGAAAAAAAAGTTAAAGGCGAAGAAGCAGCTACGAGGTTGGGGATGGCAAAAATGAGAAGAAAAAAATGCTTTATGGAAAAAAAAGAAAGTTTTGAAAAAAACAGACGAAATATAAAAAAAAACGTAAAAAAATGTTAGAAAAGTTAATAAAAGCACTATTCTAAAACGAAACACGAAAAAAAAATTAATACAAAAATATCAAACATTGTTCGGAAAGTTAATAAAAGTATTATCAAACCAAATAAGAAAAATATAATAAAACAAAAGAAAAAAATTGTTCGGAAAGTTAATAAAAGTATTATAAAGCGAAATAAAGAAAAAAAAATAATAAAAAAAATGTAGAGAAACGCGGTTAGGAAAAAAAATAAAAAAGCGTGTCGAAAGGGAGCAAAAGTTGAGAACAAAAAGCTTTAAAAAAAATAAAAACCCAATTCCTAATATCTCTTTCAGAAGTTTCACTTCAGTTGTGTGCTTATAAAGGTGAAGCACATATTTTTCTTTTCTTATTACAAAGCCAGCCATTCAACTGATTACGATTGAATCAAGCTCAGATTAACTTTTTAGTGCTTCAAACCGTTTCGTAGATGCTTCACTGGTTTTTGAGATATTCAATTTCAGGTCAGCCTAGAGAGCGTTTACGATTGCGTTAATTTAGTGGCAGAATTAAAACTTCACTAGTGCTTCAAAAATTTTGTTAAAGCTTTTTGGGTGTTCGATTTGGGGTCGTTAGATTGCACTGTTTTGAGATGGTGTCAAGTTTTAGAATTCGTGTGCTAATTAGTTTTGAAGCTTCAAACCTTTTGACGCAGTAATAACGAAGGATTACAAAATGATAATAAAATTTGATTCGATCGTAAACAGTTTGAGCGCTCACCTCCAAATTAAAGAAATGTTAATATAATAAAAACCAAAAAAGCAATGTCTTGACGGAATAAAAATAAATAAAGTAGCACCAAAAATGGCACCAAATTGGACTCGATCGTAAACACTTTCCTTACAAATCAAAAACTTGAATATCTCAAAAATCAAACAGGCTCTACCGACCTTGGAATTAAAACCTCGAATAATTCAAAGATCAACAAACGCCGATGAAAGCACTAAAAACTGACACTAATCGGTTGTAAACATTTTCGGGGGTTGATCTTGGCATTTAAATAACTCAAAAAGAGAAGTATTAATGAAACTCTTTGAAGTTGACCTTGAAATAAGAAATAATTAATTATCTCGAATACCAAAAACGCACAACGAAAGCCACAAAGGCTAACGAACTATTACAAAATGACACAAAATTTGACTTAACCACAAACAGTTGAGAGCTGTCTTTCAAATTTAAAAATTGAATATCTCAAAAATGGCATAAATTTGATAAGATGTCAAACAATTTTGGGGCTGACATTAAAATTATAAACTTGAATGTTTCAAAAACCAAAGAAGCATTTATTAGTGCTTTTTTGACATTGTTAAAGCAGTAAAGAATATTATCATAATCCGAAACACTTTCAGGGTTGACCATGCAATAAACCGAAGAAATACAAATGAAGCGGTTTGGAACGTCAAAAATACACTAAAGAATGATAAAATTTACTTGCTCCTAAACATTTTAGACACACAAAATCTCATATCACCAAAAGAGCACAACCAAAAAGCCAACGAAATTTTTAAGCAAATAAAAACTGACTCGATCGGAAACAGTTTAGAGACTGCCTTCAAATAAAAAAAAATTGAATAACTCAAAAACCAAAGAAGCATTAACGAAACTATTGGAAGCACCAACTAAGTGGTAAAGAATTACATAAAATTTGACTAAATCCTACACAACATAGGGACTGACTCTGCAATAAAAAAAATAATTAAGCATTGCCCGTCAAAGAGTTAATGTTAATTGAAGTAAATAAATTGTATAAATGTATAAATGAAACTTGATTGTTTTTAGAAAAAAGGCGTGATTTATAAGTCAAAACACACTAGTGAGTTATGTTATTAGGTTTTCCATGAAGACCGATAACGACAGATCCCTCACACAGAGTGGAAACTTGTTGAAATGCTTAGGCGGATGGTAATTGAAAGCTCAGCTAGATTTAGTAATTCTATGGAAGTTAATAAAGATATCCCGATCATTCCTACAGTCAGCACTGCTGCTACAAAACAACATTGTTGAGCAAATATTTGACCCTCTTGGGGGGATATCTCCAAACCAACAGTGTATAATTATGATATCCATGATTGGATCAAAGCATCGAAAGCCAGTTAGAGTATTGACTACACAGTTCAATACATATGTACCCGATGCCAGCTGGAGGAAACGGAATCAACATGATGCGACCAGGTTAGTTTCTGATCCACGTGAATACCCAAGAATCTATCAGATAATATATTGTTAGTTACACCAACTCAATTACTTATTCAGGCTCAGTTGGTTTGCAGAAGCTAGTCTAAAACCCTTGACTCGTCCTTCACCAGCCTTCAACAAATTCAGGGTTTAATCAAGAGCTCCGGCAGTGGCAGTCGTATCATCTGCAAACTATAAAGTCGACGTCATGATCACAGAATGGCAAATCATTGCTGCAAATAAAGAACAGCAGATGACTCAGCACTGATCCATGGTGAATCAGTCTTAAGATAGAACACTGGCTATCCACTTCATTAAATTGGCGACGATCCCGCATAGCTCAAGACTCGGTGGTCAAAGTTAGAAAACTTAACTTCAGACCTGAGGAGACACAATCAAAGGCCGTTGACAAATCGCAGAACAAAGCCGCCGAACAAAAACACTCATTCATATTAATTTATTAATAGCCTTATTTGTCGACATACAACTCCTAAAACCAAACTGCTGCTTGTTTAACAAATTATGTACTTCAAAATAACGGCATAACTTTTTCAAAGACCGCAAGGGGAGGAATTATAGAAATGGGTCGGTAATTTGAGACATCCATGCGAGTCACCCTTCTTAAAGACCGGAACCACTCGGGATTCTTTGAAAACAGACGGAAAAACGCTTTCAATCAAATCAGATAAGCAGCAATAATTTTAAGTATTTTAGTGTTGAGATCTCTACTGTTCGAATTATATCCCTTACTTGAATGTAGGATATGTTTCTAATCTCAAATTCAGGAAATTCTACCGGGTGAAGTAAATTCAAATAGTAATCGCAGTAATAATTAGCATTCAGCAACCCATGAACACACACAAAGAATAACTTAAACTCATTCGGTTGCAAGTCACAACACTTTTTGCTTCTTTTACAAGGTTTAAGCTTATTAATAATTTGCCAAGAAGCCCAAATTACAGTATTTGAATTATTTAGATAATCCTCAGTGCCTTAGTCTTGACATCTCTTATGCTCTTTATGATACTGACTCCTAAGTCCTAGACGGGCCTGCTCGCTCAGCCAGGGTGTATTTATTTATATCTAAACATTTAATAAGTCCGGTCCGTTGAATTAGTTTATACTTAAAATTATTAAGCTTGAAAAACTTTCTAGAATTTCCGTCAGTTAAATACTTGATTGGCTTTTGCTAGTAACTTTTCCACTTTAATGAAACTATCACACTGAAATTTATTAACATTGTATTTAATTTAATTTAAGGAAAAAGTGGTGAATCAGCATCACCTGACGTCCTTGAGGACATCTTAATATTCAAGGTAGATCATGCGAAAACGAAAAGGTCCATTTTTAGCAATAATTCTCTAAAAGGCACTCCTACAGCACATTAAGCGATACATTATGTAAAAATAAACAGACAACGTGTATGATATTCATAATGTTTATTTAGGGTCATAGCAATTCACCTGTTAAACAAATGTTAGCTTTTCCCAGAGACCTATGCGTCTCGAATAAATAACAATACAATTTTTGATGCGCCCAAAAAACAGATACTAATTCCGGTTATATGGTTTTGAGTTTCGGTCTATGGTTTTGAGATATTTCACAGAGTCTATACTGCTCAACTTGGGGCCTATCTTATTAAATATAATATAGGGCTAGTTGTTGACAAATTGCATTGCTATCTGAAAGTAAAATCATAATGACGATACAATGCCAAATATAAAATCGCCGTATATCACAATACCACGGTCTCTGTTAACTTCTAATTTTATTTATTTATTTTCACCTCAGATTAGAAGAAACTAAGGGTGAAAAAGTTGAGTTAAGAAAATTTACAACGTAGGGCAGATTGACCTGTCTTCTAAGCGTGCAAATTAGGCCCTAGCTGCAGGAGAGTAGGTGTGGGGGGGGGGTTAATTTTATTTAAAGGTACCACCAACTGCAGACAGCATACGTCAGAAAATCCCCAAGTTAAATTTTAGAACTCGTTTTGCGTTTTGGCTTAGGCTTCAAAACAAAGAAAATATAAACAATAAAACCAGCAGCCAAATCAATTAAAATCGAAAAGAAAAATCAAACTGATTTATTGAGCCCAATTTACTAAACTTCCATTTTTTGAACACTAGCATTAAAAGATAATAAATAAAACTGAGAGATGGGTGTATAGAAAGATCAGTTTATTATTTCGTTGTTAAGAGTCCGACTTCAACTCAATTCAAATAAAAAGAAAATTAGTTATATTGCGTGTTTCTTAAAATTAGGGGGCAGTAGCGACAATAGATATTTAAAGAAGTGATACTGAACGATTTTACACAAAATTATACTTAAAATAATTTACTTCCTTCGAAGTAACATTTGAGTATAATAATTATTAAATATAAAGTCAGTCTACCTTTTTTCAGTTAAAGTTAAAAGAAAATTTTAGCGAGCTGCATATCGAACATCAACACTTTCATGGCAGAAGTTAAGTTTCATCACTGTGATATTCGTAAAATCCTCAAAGAACTAGAATTCCTGCCATCATGTTAAAGAACTGCGCCAACGAACTAACATCCTTTTTTTTCACACTTTTTCTCTGTTTTACCGAAAAGGGACTTACCCATCTTCTTGGAAAGTGGCTCGAGTGCAATCTGTTCCAAATAAGGCAAGAAAACCACGCCCTCAAACTAACGCCCAATTGCCTTACTTCCAATAATCTCCAAGTCCAAAGCCATGGAACGTGCAGTCAATCAGCAACTACTCAAGTACCTCGAGACCAACAGATTAATTAGCGATACACAATACGGTTTTCGCAAGGAGAGATCGACAGGGGATATATTATATGCCACTCGTAAATGGAGTAGGGCAATTGAGAACTACCGGAATCTCGAGCGATTGCGATGGATATTTCGAAGGTATTCGACAGAGTTGGCATAACGGATTGCTCAGCTAGCTGCCATCCTTCTGACTGTCAGCCTCTCTCTGCAGCTGACTTGCCAATTTCCTTAAGAACCGATCTCTGCGCATTGCAGCTGATGGACACATCTCAGACACATTCACCATTAACGCGGGCGTGCCTCAGGGCGCAATACTTTCACCAACTCTGTTCTTCATCTATATTAATGCCCTGCTTACCGAAACCAGTAATCCTGTTTACAGTTTTGCAGATGACAGTACCCTTGTCTCCTAATTTAGATTAGAAAAACCTTTACAAGCGACTGAGACTTATCACCGCAGACAGGAGCAGATTACAACAATTAATCAAGATCTGGTGAAAGTTCGAACTTGGGGCAGGAGCAGATTACAATAATTAATCAAGATCTGGAGAGGGTTCGAAATTGGGGCGACATAAATATGGTCCAGTTCAATGCATCAAGAACTCAAGCAGCCGCGTTTATCAAGAAAACCAATACGGCGGGTCCTGACATCATTATGGCAGGATCGACCATTCCTTCATCCTCGCAAGTCGGATTACTGGTTGTCTCGGTCAACAGCAATATGCCCTGGCACGACCACGTTGCTAACATCGCAAAATCAGCCTCGCTTAAGCTTAGTGCGCTATTTCGCAACAAAAAATATTGATCACACATCTGGTGTGCCTCATCAAATCACACCCTAAAGCTGCTGGATGCCATTCAGAAGAGAACTGCGCGCCTCGTCGGCGATCCGGAGTTGACCCGGGATCTGGATAGTCTGGAACGCCGCAGACATGTGGCCGAGATATCCCTGTTTTACAGATATTTTCACGGCAGATGTTCCCAGGATTTGGCCCACCTCATCCCGCCCCCAGTAACGCCTGTCAGACAGTCGCGACAGATGGCAACAGCGCACCCGTCCGTTGTACAACTAAAAAAACCTAGAACATCGCTTTACAAGAACTTCTATGTCTGGCGCACTGCATCACTGTAGATCTCACTTCTAGAACATCTGTTTCCCCCTAATTACAACCTAAAGCTATTCAAGAACCGTGTCAGTCAACATCTTCGTACACACACCGCTCGTCGAGTGCCATAGGATCTCCCTTTACTATAAAAAAAATTACATGACGTATCTATTATGTTATTTAACAGAGAAATCAACTAATTGAAACTAACGTGTTTGCCTATTGTAGTACGCCAAATAAATTACCGATTAGGTAATAAGTAAGATAGGCAATCGATTTACTAATAATATCCTCTTATAAAACAAGTAAAGCGAATGAAAATAAATACTAAATAACCTGTTACTAAATCCAAAACATGATCATGTTTCGTTCACACTTCCGAGTCCACTAGGATGTTACCTCAACCAATCATATCGTGATTACAATACGTAAAAATAGAACGCACGTGAAATATAAGATAAACTCTAACGTTTTTTAAGAAAAAAGCTTTTGAATTGCCTTAAGTTAACGTGGAAAGTAAAAAAAGCAAATAAAAGAAACAAGCCTAAAAAGCTAAAATGTATCTTACTAAGAGGAAAATTAAATGTGTAAAGGCTTAGATGTTGTCTATACGACCGTATGAATCAACCAGCCATTAAAATATAAAATTTGGTTATCTGACGTTCTGCTGGACTAGTCAACAGGAACTCATGGATAGCTCTCCAGGCAAGAAGGAAACGTACGCGATCGAATACAATGGATTCCAGCTAAAAGGACTCTTCCACGCCTACACGTCGCATAAACACGAGGGACTGCTGAGATAAACACTCTTTGCGTAAAAAAGCCTGTAAAACATCAATATATTCAAGGCTTTTGTAAAACCCAAGGCAAGAAACATTTACAGGTAAGGGAAAAAATAAAATACCAAGGAAATAATATTTTATCTGAGAACGGCTGAAATCAGCTAGTCTGCCTCACAAGGAGGACGAGACAGAACCACTACAATAAAAATTAGAGAAAAAATAGTAAACCACGTAGAGACACAAAATGGCGACGCATAAAAACAACTAAAAAGCAACTCACCTGACGAAAACAGTCAAACATCCCAGTTATGGAACTGACTCTAGACACCAAGCAACTCCTGTGGTAGTAAATTTATAGCTGTTGTACTTATTGCATCGTTGTAATGAATGGGTCTGGTAGAAAATCCCCATTAAAGCATTTCAAAAAACTTCTCTAACCGCGACACCACATTACTAGTCACAATGGGCCGCTTTTGAAGTGTCCCTTGTTCGATTTCTATCGGTGGACATAATACAAAGAAGACTACGCGCAAACTTCACAGAAAAAATTCCAAATTTTAAACCAGGCAATCCTTTATGGGCTCTGTGTCACAATGTAAGCATAAATAATACCTGATACATCCTATTTAACTTAAATAAATGCTCTGGCCATAAATATATTAAGTACCTACTTAATTATTATATTTTTATTACTTAGTTAGAACTTGTTTGCTAATCAGCTCCTGTACTGACTAATTACGTGCCAAGGCTCGCGGCAGCAAAATCGACAGGGCTAGTAAAAATGCTGTCCAAGTTCTCAAGACAACCTGTTCCTTGAGGTATTACAACATCCGAGATCTAAACCACTCATATGTTGTAATTTTTCCGTATTCAGCAACATTGCACTGCGGCACCGGTAGGGATGCTCAATACCGTACCCGTAACCTTTAATATTAAGCAAACAGCCTCAAAAAATATTTATAAATCAGAGCTCGATAATATCTCATCCCAAGTATATAGAAGGGGATAGGTACACCGATTGCAAAAATTCGCGCATCCTCAGGTTTTGACACACATGTGGCAAAAGGCGTTTAATTGTCGGCAAATTGCTTGCAGTGAACGTGGTGGTCCAGTGGTTAGATGCTGTGTTTATGATGCGGCATAGACACAATCGTGGGCGGCGCGGCGGCCCGGGTTCGATTACCGTCAACGACAACATTTTTTTAAGGTTATGTTTGTAAAGTTTTTTTTCCTTCGTTTAGGGCATGCCTTGGGTTTAGTTTTTGTTGCGGAAGGCCATGCGTGAAGTGAAATAATAGTTAACATTTCATAGGAATCATATGATACACATGCGCGAATTTTCGCAATCGGTGCGCCTAGACTCTTGTAAGTATATCACCTACCTCTGGTAGCTTCTAATTTTATTTATTTATTTTCATCTCAGATTAGAAGAAACTGAGAGTGAAAAAGTTAAGTTGAGAGAATTTACAATTAAAGATGAGTATAGGCCAGAATGAGCTGTCTTCTAAGCATACAAATGAGGCCCTAGCTCAAATGCAGGAGAGTTGGTGAGTTAAATTTATCTGAAGGTGCCACCAAATTGCAGACAGCACAAGTCAGAAAATCCCCAAATTAAAATTTCGAACCTGTTTTGCCTTAAGGCTCAAAGCAAAGAAAATATGAATAAAACCAGCAGCCAAATCAATTCAAATCGAAAAAAAAGATCAAACTAATTCAATTATTGAACTCAATTAATTCAAATCAATTATACTTATTAAACTTCCATTTTGTGAACGACATTATTAAAAGATAATAAATGAAACAGATCGATAACATCTTGGTCCGGAACACACATCCCTAGCTCTCAATCGACACAATTCCTGAAATGTCAGTCCCAAACAAATCAAGTTAAGAAAAAGTAAGGTTACATGATAGAAAATTAATGAAAATCGAAACAATATGGCATTTTATGATGGCATAGGCCCAGAATCTGTCACCATGCAGTAGCAACTATTAAATAAAGTAAGGTTAATTCTTCCAAAATGACTTATAGCGAGTTTGTTCTCATGGTTGTTTTCATCCCTTTTCGCACTTTAAAAGCTCTAATTAATCGAGTTGCTTCTAGGAAAGCTAAAGAAGCTCAATAAAACTGAAAGGAGAAATTTTGGAATACTAAACGAACATTGAAAAACGTACCCAAAAACCAATATACGCAAAGGAAAGCAAGAACAAATTCTCTGCAAATGAAATCAACAATTGCTCCAAGAAATGCACTGAAATTAGAGTCAACTACACGTATACAAGGTAAGTATTTTATAAAATTAACTAATCGTGATACCGTTTAAATAAAAATATTAAAAGAGGTTAACATTGTTGACAAGCATGTCCTCGAAACAAAATAAGAGTTCAATCTCCTGAAACCCATTCAATAATAAATATTTACTTTTATTTAAGGAAGTACGTGTGTGACCCCTCTTCTCCCTTTCCGAAGGACATTAAAGTAAAAGCTTATTGTCGAAAAGAGATGGTCAAATTACTATAACGCGGCGAGAATGTAAATCACTGGATTTTACTATAACTAGTGAAGTAGTATTATAACGTGTAATGTGACCAATATATATCACTTTTATGTGTGCCTTTATTTTGAAATTTAACTGGTATCTAAACAAATCTCGTGACCACGAATTCTTTACAGAATGGATAAATAATTCAAAGAGCAAAATGGTGGATAAAATTTTTAATAGTAGAATTTACTTTAATTGGTAAACCGTGGCCATTACAAAGCGTGAAATAAAGCTTCAATGAAACCAAATATGTTTCCACAGTTTTAGTCATCTCCTGATGATGCTAACATGGTTAGCGAAATGCACGTCGAGTGCAATAATTCTGTTTCGGCATTGTGGATAAAACTCCGTTTTAGTTTAGTTTTACTAGTCTGAATAAATAGCTTTGCTTTTGATGTATTATGGGAATTTGAAGAAATACGTCTTCCAATATTTTGACATGACTTGTAGATTTATACATTGAAATGCCTGAAATCTCACTGAAACCGGTTTGAAGCAGGAAATGGATCAGGATCTGAAAATGTGAAATTTATTTGGTGATTAGAGGCATATCGATGTATAGAGTTTTTATGGAAAATAAGATAGATTTATTTGCCTGAAATCTCAATTAAAACGATTTGAAGATAAGAAAACAGTCCAAGATTGAAAAATTTTGAAATTTTTCAAGCGATAAGTAGCGATTTCTGTGAATATTATGGGAAATTTCAAGGTAAAATATAACTTTTCTTAAGTTCTTGGCAAGGAATTTCAAAATATAGAACACATGTATTTCATAATATTAATATGGTATTGTTGAAGTTCTCACTTCTGTCGTGTGGTCTTAGTCTATGTATTTTCCCGCTAGTAATACATTTGCGGGCTCCTATGTTGCAACAATGATAATATATTTATAAGACGTGATCGTTAAAGTTCAAGCCTTTGCCACTAACGCATACGATCGTTTACCCCACCCAGCAGCTGCACATACCCAATACCTATACAACGCAGTTCCTGAATTCTCAAGTAACTAAATTATGTTATTTGAAGATACGAAATTCGGAACATAATAAGAAACAAAATAGATCAACTGTTCAACCAGGTAATATAGAAATGAACAACACTAAAACTTTAGACTTAACTTTCGCAGGGCAGTGTATATTTCGTTAAGATCTGCCCGCATTTCAAAAGAAATAAAGATAATGAAGGTTGCGGTCACCGAATGGAAGTCAAATTGGATAACTCTTAAAAGTCTTATTATTTAAACTTTCATGGTGCAATCCTTCGGCATCCTTTTAAAGACTTTAATTCCTTTTTTTGTCACTGCTAAGACAAATTACCTGGATAATAAGTGGATAACACCGCGGTTAATGAATTTGGTTAATAGTATAATAATATATTTCTCGGAACCAAAAACTTTAAAAACAGGAAACTGCTCAAAGTTGAAACCTTACAAATAAATATTTTCTGATAAATGTGTTAGATTTTATATTATTAGACTATGAAAAATAACTAGTCTTGTAATAAATTTATTTTTTCTTAAAAAAAAACGGATGTTAGGATATTTTCTGTAACTTAAATATTAAGAATAAACCTAAGACACATAAACTAACACAAACATTTTATTATTCTAATTAACATAAGAAATAAGTAAATATACAAATGGAGTAAGTTGTCATAAAACAAATGAAGGTTCTTGAATTTTAGAGGATTTGAATTCCATTAAATGTTGAATATTAACAAATTTGTCTCTTTTTTCGTTATTCGAAAATTCGTAATTCTCAAATTAATTTTATTTCCACTGTACTAAAGGTCAGTCGAATCATTTGCTGTTTTATCTGGTCAAATGATACTAATGCTTTGGACCTGCTGAAAGTGTTAAATATAGGTATCCTCCACTCTATTGGCCTATGCTAGAGTAGGTAATCTGCCGGAATGTTTATAATTCAGTTCTATAATTTCGGCTCGATTGTGGAGTGCATTGAATCCGTACTTCATTTAATTATAAATTCACACATTTTAAAAATTTCTGTTTTTTGCTGTTTTATTATCTCGCAACATTTCATAACAGATTACGAATAGATAGATTGCATGTAGATCCTATAGTTTATGCTTCGTTTTGGAATTCTATAATAACTGTATTTTTCTTCTTACTTCTTTTTATCAAAATAATATTCTCTTTCTGAGCATTGGCCACTATATCAATCTACCTCCAATCCCTTTTCCCAAACTTTTCAGACATTAACATATTCCTGTCCAACTTGGAGGAGAAAATCATATCAGCAGCCATTCCGAAAACCCAAGTCGATTCCAACAAACCTCCAGTGCTAGGGGTCGCCATTTTCTTGACAACTTCTTGATCTTGTCTTGATTTGAAGACAAGATCAAGACAAGAAATAATCCTTGTTTTTCAAGACAAGACAAGAAATTACTTCTCAAGATCCAAGATTTCTTGGCAAGAAATCAAGAAAATCTTTAAATTTCTTGAAAATATAAAATTAAAAAAAGACTCATTTGTTTGCTAGCTTATTGGAAAAAAAAGCACTGAAACATTTTTAATAGAAGGATAGAAAAATTATTATGTAAAAAATAACATTTTTATTTCCAAAGTTTTTTTTATCATTTTTGGATATTGGCACCAAAAAGTATTTTACAAAGCGAGTCTACTTCAGTGGCAGCCAAATTGGCCAAAGAAATATGTAAAAATTGGCAAACATCATTTAAAAGGGGTCGGAATATTGACTATTAAAAAATCAGGTCAATACGATCAAAATTAAAATTGATACTTTAATTTTGGTAAACCTCTGCCTTGTGGGCTGAATTAAATTGGATAATTTTTTAATATTTGATGACTTTTTATTTGCAAAGGATTTTTTTTATAATTTTTTTGTATATGTTATGACCTAAGAATCAAAAAGAACTTTGCTAAGTGGATCTACTTCAGTGGCGTACAGAAATTTTAAATGTACGTAAAATTTTTTAAATTAATAAAAAAAAAATTACCTTACAAATGCTTGCCTGTTCTCTCCACTGAGAGCCGCTTGCTCTGGCTCCAGGGTGTAAACAGCACAAGTGCTAGTTTAGTGAACCTAACGAAGCTGAAAAACCCTTTGCCAAAGTCAAGTCAAAGCTTAACAATCTGCAAGAGCTTTTTACTGTTTTATTGTATTTACTAACCATTTTCATTTTTAGATTTGTTCGTTCTTGACAACGGGGACAGATTTGTTCCTCGAAACGTAGACCGTTTTTCCAGTTTCCTTTAGGTTTTTCAGCTTCGTTAGGATCACTAAACTAGCACAAGTGAAGAGAATAGGCAAACATTTGTAAGGTCCACAACAATATAGAACATGTAAATATTTTCTATATTGTTGTGGAGGATTCATTTTTACCTTGAAATTGATTGCCTTTGGCTCCACAAATGATTACGCTTATTTTGAATTGGTATAGAGCCTCTTCGGCTCTGGCTCCAGGATGTAAACTGCACAAGTGCTAGTTTAGTGACCCTAATGAATTACCTACGTCTACGTTTCGATAGGCAAGTCTGCTATCGTTATCAAGAAAGAAACTAAAAATGAAAATGGTTAGCAAATACAATAAAACAGTAAAAAGCTCTTGCAGATTGTCAATCTTTGAACTGACTTTGACAAGATGACAATTATAATGCCATATTTAATTACTGGTAACTGGTCTTTAGTGTGATAT
Organism: Pissodes strobi; assembly: GCA_016904865.1. Lineage (NCBI taxonomy): Eukaryota > Metazoa > Arthropoda > Insecta > Coleoptera > Curculionidae > Pissodes > Pissodes strobi. The sequence goes on along the minus strand of MU183381.1, from coordinate 238,925 downwards.
TTAGGTGTTATTTGGTAAATTAATTTGTTTTTGAAGTTTTATATATCTATAATTTGGTGTTTGGACCTGTAGACCATTATCAAAACGTATAAAAGAACACCAAACTTATATTAGAAATTCACAATTCCACAAATCACATATTTGTCAACATGCATTTGATAACAATCATAGAATTCAATGGAACGCTTCAAGTATTTTAGCAAAGGAACCTACATCTAAAAAACGTAAAATTAAAGAAAGTGCTTTAATTTTATTAAATAAAGATGAATGTGTTGCTTCAGCTTCTGTTAGTTTTAATAGCACTTGGTTACCTTTGCTAAAAACTGAAGTTGATAAGGGACACTTAAAAATTAACTGATCTTTTCAACAAAAATCATTAAATTCTTCCTAAGCGAATAACACCAAATTATAGATATATAAAACTTCAAAAACAAATTAATTTACCAAATAACACCTAAATATCACACTAAAGACCAGTTACCAGTAATTAAATATGGCATTATAATTGTCATCTTGTCAAAGTCAGTTCAAAGATTGACAATCTGCAAGAGCTTTATACTGTTTTATTGTATTTGCTAACCATTTTCATTTTTAGTTTCTTCCTTGACAACGATAGCACACTTGCCTATCGAAACGTAGACGTAGGTAATTCATTAGGGTCACTAAACTAGCACTTGTGCAGTTTACATCCTGGAGCCAGAGCCGAAGTGGCTCTATACCAATTCAAAATAAGCGTAATCATTTGTGGAGCCAAAGGCAATCAATTTCAAGGTAAAAATATAGAACATATCTACCAAAAAAAAAAAAATTATTTGTCAACACATATGAAGCAACGAAATGTAAAACAATACTATCCTGACCGCGTGACCCTCGATTCCAGGCATAAAGCATAAACATCATATGCATTTAAAGATCCTTTACAGGCGTATCCGACTATATCAAAATCGGCCTCTCCTATTGGTCGATCCACATGACCCTCCGCTCGCTTCGGGGGCTCAAGAAAAGGAAACTAACCAGGAGCTAACCCAAACCAACCCACGACATACCCAAAAACAAGAAAAAACTGTTTAGAAACATAATCTTAAAAAAATAATAAAAAAAAGCAACGGGGTCCAAGTGGGACCCAACTACCTAAACCTCTCAGCCACGAGAGCTCTTGCTAGAAATCGATTGTATCATGATGACACATTGTAATACGAGATGGATCGACCAATAGGAGAGGCCGATTTTGATATAGTCGGCTACGCCGGTAAAGGATCTTTAAATGCACATCATATCAACCAATCTCATCCCGACTTTCAAACAGGGGTTTCCCTCTTGTCAAGGTATCAAGAAACGACTTTTAAACGGGGGTTACCCTTTTGTCAAGATGTCAAGAATTTTCAAGATTTCTTGAGTCAAGACAAGACACCAACTCTCAAGAAATGATCAAGACAAGATTTTTTTTTATTTCTTGAAAAAATTTCAAGACAAGAAATTGCTTGTCAAGACAAGATTTCTTGTCTTGCCGATCCCTATCCAGTGCCATGGTGATCTGAAGAATGATCCTTAGCTATCAAATCAGGAAGTCAGCTCTTAATACATTTTCAAGATGCCCGTCCAGTAAAAAAAATTATTAACTAAAAAACTCAAGAGCTCTAGCGAAAAGGAGCATCAAATTCGCCAAATTATCCTCCTGTCGTAATTTTTCCTCCTCACTTAACTCTGCCATGTCCTCTCACGATACCTGGAAGAACATCCGCAAAATGAAATATCTCCCTCCTAGGTCTATTCCCGGAATACTTATCAATAACAAGCGGATAACTGATACAGAGAATCTTTGCGAATCCTTTGCCGTTCACTACAAAAAAAAAGGCCTCAAACAGAACATATAATCCCACTTTTCTTGCACATAAAATCATATAAAAAAGTGAAAACATAAACTTTCACTCTCAAGAAGTCCTCTCCTATAACTCTCCATTCAGCATACAGGAATTAAATTTCTCCTTACGTTCAGCAAGAAATTCAGCCCCTGGATTTGACGGAATCCTTATTTCGATGATCTTAAATCTTTCTGAAGATTCATTATCACTTATTTTATTTTTTTTTCAATCACTTCCATCTTTATTCCGATTCATAAAAAGGAGAACCGAGAAAACCATTTAATAGTTATCTCCCTATATCCATGACCAACGAACTTAGTAAGATTATGGAAAGGATGGTTAATAACCGCCTTACTTGGTTCCTTAAAACTAAAGGAATGCTTATTCCAAACTAGTATGGCTTCCCTAGGCGTAGATCCACTGCTGACCATCTAGAAGACCTAAAAATGGACATGCAATCATGTTTCTAGAGGAAACATCACCTGGTCGCTTGCTGTGTAGACATCTCAAATCATTCTCCAACTACAAAATATCAGGTTTAAAGACGACTTCTTAACAAATTTCCTTTCGAATTGCTCCTTTTCCGTTCGCCTACTCTTTCATTTCAACACCCTCTTGAAAACAGTATTCCCCAGTACTTCACTATTTCTATTATTTGCGAGTACAGTCAAAAATTGTATACCAAACCAAATTACGTTCCGAATGTACGGTTCCTGGGAATGTTCCTGGACAATAAACTTAATTGGAAATACCATCTGAATCACCTTAAAACATAAACCTAATAAATCACCTTAAAACATAAATCTAACAAGATTTAAACACAGCTAAGGTTCTCTACAGCACTAAATGGGGCTCTGCCTTTAGCTCCCTAGTAAAAATATACAAATTCATTATTCTGCTCCTATTTGAAGGTCTTAGATCCCAAAATCAGGACTATCCACTGGTTGTTTCCGACCAACTTCAATTGCCAGCTTACAATCCACCACCAATACTCCTCCCCTTAAAAATAGACGGCACTCACCACTACTAAAATATGCGTCATTCTTAAATTCAAGCGCCATTCCTTATTGATCATCACAAATTTTTTACCCCAACCTGTCCTTACAAAAAAAAAACTCCCTCGGACCAAATGACAGATTTATTAACATAATAAATACTTTAAACATTACTCTTCCCTCCTTTGAACCAGCCAATCCCAACATTTTTACTCCATGGTCCCCTCCTCCTCGCCTCCTTAACACAGACCTCATCCACCTTTAGCAAAATATCTTTGCTCAAAAAGTCATACGATCAAAATTCAAATATATCTAGGTATATCTCTTGACATTATTTTGTCCGACGAACGGTATTCGATTAAAAAAATAAAATATAAGTTTCCAATTCCTAAATTTTTAATAGGTGTAGTTCTTTGCGTATTTTTGGTTTAGGGGCAGAAATTCTTTTGGTTCCGTTACTGCGTTTTGTCGAGCATAACGTTGTACTAGTTTTCGTAGCTAATTCTAAAAATCTTGAAATTATTTAGGTAGTCATGCAGTTTATTTCATTATCATTGGGGGTTTAATTGCGATAATTAAATTGCAAGGAGAGTTCTAATTAGAGTAGCAATTCTTGGTTTAATTATTTAGATAAAGTAATTGCACTTTCTGATGCGTGCACTGTTTTTCTTGTATGAATATTGTTTGATAATTAAATAAAGTTAGTAGAAAATATACGGAAGGACGTGATAATTGATAAGTTGTTATATACGAATCAGGAGTTCCTGTATATAGATTAAGTATTTGATTTATCTACGTTCGCATTTTCTATACGCGTGTAGAACTATAAAAGGACATAATGCATGTTGTCAGAAATACTTAGAAGGTTTGCGATGTCTAAATAAAATGTAAAAACTTTAATAGCCTACATTAACTAAACACAAATTTCCTAAAATTCAAAATATCAATAGAAAGAGACTACATTATTATAATATTAATTCAAATCAATGAAGAACCATTTCACCACTCCTTTCTGGGCCTTTCTAGATTGGGGAAGTCGTACTTTGAGTGCGGTATTTTGGCCTACTCGAAACCAAATATATCCGAGTAGTTAGCTCCTAAAAATGTCTAGATGCGTCACCGTCGCTAGTTTTGTTAATAAATAAATAATACGATAATCTGAACGTGTTCATATAATGATAATATAAAACTATGTCTAAAATCAGTATACATATAGAAAGGTTTATTTGATAGAATGTGTACAGAAAAATACCAGGTAAGGGTAGTGCCTTGCTTTGGTGAAATTATAATTTTAAATACCCACTTTATGGGGCGGCAAAAGGCAAGGCCGGCCCTGGTTCCTGCCAGCCATGCACCAAAACTATGTTTTTAAATGGACCTAGATCAATGTAAGAACTAGAGAGATGTATAATCTAAATAATCATGGGTCTTGCCAATATCCAAATCTGACTAAAGTTTGCTTCAAAATTCATCCGTCCAATTTTACAACCTTGTTTCGTCTATTAAATAAGCGTAGTACTTGCTTTTCGTTTCATGCAAACATTATTGCCCACACACCTGCCTATAATATCCCTTGTATTAGAGGGTAAATGACTTAAGAAAAACATATCAGTGCTCAGTTATCATCTGGTAAGAAGTGTTTGTAACTGATTTTGTTGCTATGGAAAGAGTTAGTAAAAGTTATTTGTCTATAACTTAAAAAGTTATTATTCTTAACGTCTACAATACCCTCAACTTAAACACCAAAACACAACAACCGGGTGAGTGCAAGAATAGATGAAATATAAATATATTAAAAAATTACTAGGATCGGAGATTCAACAATATACAGAGTATCACGCGAGGAAAAGAGTGGCCCAAGCAAATCACTAAAAAACAATAATTTCTGAGGTGCGAAAAGAGGAAAACATTCTGCCTATGAGAGACACCCAGTGGTGTCATTGACGAGGATGAAGGAATGGTCGATCCTGCCATAATGATGTCAGGGGCCGCCGTATTGGCTCTTTTGGTAAACGTGGCTGCTTGGGTTTTTGCTGCATTGAACTGAACCAAATTCCTGTAGCCCCAGATCTTGATTAATTGTTGTAATCTGTTCCTGTCTGCGGTGATAAGTCTCAGTCGCTGGAAAAGATTTTTCTGATCAAAATTGGGAGACAAAGATACTGTCATCTGCAAAACTTTAAACAGGATTATTGGTTTTGGTCAGCAGGTCATTAATATAGATGAGGAACAGAGTTGATGAAAGTATTGAGCCCTGAGGCACTACCGCGTTAATGGTGAATGTGTCTGAGATGTGTCCATCAACTGCAACGCGCAGAGATCGGTTCTTAAGGAAACTGGCAAGCCAGCTGAAGACAGGCGCTGGCAGTCTGAAGAACGGTAGTTTGTTGAGCAATCCGGCATGCCAAACTCTGTCCAATGCCTTCGAAATATTCAACGCACTCGCTCGAGATTCTCCGTAGTTCTCAATTGCCCTACTCCATATATGAGTGACATAAGCCAACATATCTTCTCTCGATCTCTGTTTGCTGAAGCCGTATTGGTTATCGCTAATTATTCTGTTGGCCCCCCGTAATAAGGAACGTAAAAATGAAGTGGACTGAGAATGATACTGTAGAATTTTTTGAGATCTATCGCGATCATGTGTGTCTCTGGAACACGAGTAAAGTGAATTATAGAGATAAAAATATGCGCCAAAAAGCGATCGAAGATATATTAAGGGCGATGCATCAGTTAAGCAGAAAACTAAAAGTAGGCGATCAACCTATAATCAAGAAGTGCAGAAGATTAAAAAGAATTATGAAATGTGCTAAGGCGCCAAGAGATACGTGAAGCAATTTGGTGTATATATTTATTATATCTACTATTTACACTGAATGGCAAATTATTACTTATCAAAAAATATTGAAGTTATCATAACATCTCAAATATTCCAATTCACATTCTAGTACTATAAGGGTCGAAATATATCATTATATTGTCAAGGAACTGTCACCCTAACTGCTGAGGTTTTCTTTAAGACGATGCCTCATTTTTGGAGTGAAAACTTCTTTAGGCGCGTTAGCTCTAATTTAAGGGGGAATTTTGGGGGAAAATCCGTTTCTCGTCCGCATCTCTGCAACGAAGGCTCGGATCGAAACTCTGACAAACGATGACCCCGCTTGTTGAAGTTTTCACTTCTATCGTGTGGTCAAAATTTTTTTTGGAGATGTTTCCTGTTCGATGGACTCCATATTTTCCAAATTTCTGAATTCTCGGATTTCTGACGTCCCATTTCCAGGAACTATTTCACCCGTTTTAACATTCTCTGTATCACTAGCACTTCTAGGAAGGTAGGTTGCTCGCTCTTACCGTAGTAGCCAGCCAAATATGAAGAGCGCAGGCGAAGCGACAATTTTATTAACGGTCTGCAATTTGACAGCTAGCTTTAGATCGAAGACTCGAAAACGACTGACCAGAATGCCAAAGACATTTTCAATGAATCTTCTAGCCCGGCTTATACGATAATTAAAAATTCTCTCTTTCCGTGTGAGAAGTCTGTAGTGGTTTGTGTAAGGCTTCATCAAGTAAGATTTTAGAGGAAAGATTTGCTTTACTACTTTAGGTGGGTAACCTCATAACCTCAAGCTCACGCACATGTGTGCTGTGAAATTTAATTTCATCAGGGGAATTAGATTACAGGTTAGAACTCTCTAACTCTAATAATCATACGGAGCTGGAAAGTCAGAAACAAAGTCTGTCGAACTGATGTTTCACTTGGGTATTTATATAATGAAATCTACCGACCAGTGCAACTTTAAGGTTGATAATTGTAGTGAAGAAACTATTTTCCCATTTGACAAGTGCCACTTTGCTAAAACATTATTTTTCTTTATAGAATTCGCAGGTCAATGATGATCTAGAAAATGGTCAAGGTGCAAAAGAAGAAAAAACTGCAGATAAATCTGAAAAATCAGTACATGAACAGCAATCTTCACAACAAATACACAGCCAACAAAACCCACATCGACAGGTTATGCTACAAATCTAGCCTTAAAAGGTGCGAAAACGAAGGGAACCAAACGTCGGCTTTGTGACAGGTCAGAAGCGGTAAATGAATTGGGGAATGTGAATCAAGTCCTAAATCAGACTGAATCTACTTTGGAGGAAAATGAGACACTTGGAAGATATGTTGCTTCAGTACTTGACAAATTACCAGAAAAAGTATTTTGGCACAAAATGATATAAACAATTGATAGACCGCTACAGGATGCAAATCATATCACCTCCACAAAGCAGTAACACATCGCAAAGCTACATGTTGCCAAACTTTACCATCTCTTCAGTCACTATCGTCACCACTTTCAAATATTTAAATGTCTGAATGGAAGAAACAGTAAGCGAAATAGGAACAGGTACATTAGACATTTTATCAGAAGCACGGAGATTCACTTAATAACGATTAGAATGAATTATAATTAATTATATTTTATGAATTAGTATCCTTGTTTTAGTTTACACTGCTTTTGAATTACGTCATGACCTGTGCATAGTTTTCGGACTCGAGTTGTTTCGTGAAGCTACGCATTGGTTGGCGGACGGGTTGTGTAGCTCAGATTACTATCGTTCTACGTCAGGTGAGAAGATATGATAAAGAAGACCCTTTTCTGAAAACAATAACAATGTCTATCGGCCAAAGAATTAATAAAGTTACAGTGCACCTGATTGCTAGTATACGCATGTCTTTTCGGTAGAGGTTACTTTGAACTGTTTATAATAAAGTTTTTTAAGAGTTGTGTTGTGTTTATTTATGGCTAGTTTTTGCTATTTAATTTAGGTAAGTACTTGAGCTTGGCTTAATTTCACTCAGAGTTAACACTACACTTTAACTATTTGACAGATGATTGATTCTATATTGAAATTATTTTACTTAGAATTTTGACAAATTTATTGTAGATTCGACTTTACTACTTTAGGTGGGTAACCTGAAACTCACGCACATGTGTACTGTGAAACTCAATTTTATCTGGGGAATTAGGTTGCAGGTTAGAACTCTCCGATTTCTACGTGTATGTGTACTGTGATAAATCATACGGATGGAAATTGAGAAACAAAGTTTGTCAAACTGATGGTTCACTTGAGTATTTATATAATAAAATCTACTGACTATTGCAACTTTAAGGATCATAATTTCCTACGCTGCGCTGCTCTCTCGCATTATTTATAATTTGTCTTGAATGTTTACGTAATATTTTCCAAGTTCAAATTCAAACTTGGGACAAGGTGATATTTACTTAGTAGTTTATCCCTTTTAATAGTACAGAATATATATATTTGTAACAATATAACTTAATTGTCTAAACTTTACTCTTTGACTGTACAAATTCTGTAAGTACTCTATAGAGTGTTATGAATTCGGGGCCAAATATTTTGTACAACTCTTGTCATATTCCAGACGTATAGTTGCTAGTGGCATATTAAGGAGACCAACCTTTAAAAAAAATCTGAGACTGAGACATATATGGCATCACATAGATACGTCTGGTATGAAGTTCGAAATAGATGGCTTCGAAATTCTAAAAAAATGTTGCAAAGAAGGGTGGCTATTGCCAGTTGCCAAACAATGCAAGGCAATTTCCAATTTCCAGCTTCACTCGTGCTGTATTACATCCCTCATTAGAGTGTCTTGTTCCTTATTGTATTTTTTTTTTGTGTTATTCGTAAACACACTGCATATAAAAAAAACAACCAAGAATACCAAGAATGGATAGGTTTGGTGCATCTTCACATATATGCAGTGCATATTCCTTCATGTCTTCAACTGCAAGTTCTTTGAGAGAAGTGAGGATGCACCAAACCTACCCATTCTTGGTATTCTTGGTTGTTTTTTTTTTATCTCTTCGATGATCACATGAACTGTGATATGCTAGATTAGACTATAGAGCCGCTAATTATTTCTTTGGATATCAATGACGACAGTACGATCGGTTACTCCGAAGGTGAATATGACGACTTTTCAGTTCTGTGAGCTGAATGCTGTAAAAAGGCCCGCCCCTTTTAGGGCCCAAATATAGACATTAAAGAAATTTTGGTCTCCATTATTCATTCATCTATAATAAACACCTGTTAAAATAATGTTTAGTTTTTTATTAATTTAAATAACTTGCCTATAGACGCGCCACTGGCATATCGATTTCCTTCAGAAATAATAAAATCCATTGTATGTAAGTAAACTGGTTTGTAGTGTTTGTACCCTTATATAAACCCATAGATTTTTGTTACTCGTAATTTTAAAATGAACTTTAGGAGCTCTCTTATTAGTTATTTTTAACAACCCACTTTTCTGCAATTCTGAGAAAACTACATTTAATATAATAATTAGATTCGCTAAAAGCTAATAAAAAATCAAATTAAAATAGCTTCTACAAGGATACAAAACAAAAAAGGCAGAAATTGGCCTAGACTACTAAATTAGGGAGAGCACTAAATACCTAAAACTAATTGGGATACGCGTATCGACTGTCTGCACCAAAATTTATCTTTTGTGGAGTAGATCGAACCTACAGATAAGGTAATTAATTTCCTAATAGGCTTTAGCTGGCGTCAGGTAACATTTTTGTATGCTTTTTATCCTTAAAAAATAAAAAGGTGAATGACGGCAATTTGGTGTGAAATTAAAGGAAGTCCGCAAATTTGAGAGTTTTATTTAATAAGGCGTAAAATTTATTTTGATTTGCCCAAACAAACTGGCATCAAATTCTTAAATATGAATTCATAATTTCGATAAAGGAAAATATTAACGGTTCTTAGATATTTCAAATAACCGCCATATACACAGGTGGTCTAAGGAAAAAGTTCTTAGAGACATATGGCCTAAAATTTTGAGATTTTTTGAATTTAAAAAAACGGTGTGTTTTAGTTTGGGTAAGACCATACGACAGAAGTAAGCACGTAAAAAAAAACATCAAAAACTGAATAAGAAATAGCATTTACGCATCACGTCCTAGTTTATATGCAAATAAAAATTAACAAATAATACTTAATACGATATATCTAGATAATTTGTGTATATTACAAAAATGGGAGAAATAATTCGAATAATTATTGCAAATATTTCGAATGTACTTAACACAAATGCTACAAACTTCGATGTTAAACTAAATCTTTACCTCAAAACCTCCCGTAAAATCGACCCAAACCGCTGCTTTTCTCTTAAAAAATGTCCAAGTTCTCTGATCCTGGTCCACTTTCCATGCTCTAAATTGTTTTAAAAGAGATTTCAGACAAATAAATCTACTTATATACTTACCTTAAAACCTGTACGCACCAATATGCTGAAATGGTAATTTGATCTCGAGATCTACCATAATATAATTGGCCACCTAATCACCAAAAAATATCAAAATTTTCCGATTCTGGCCCATTTTTCCAGCTTCAAACAGGCATAAATTTAAATATTTTACCCTAAACGCTATCATCATGGCAAAATATTGGAAGACGTATTTCTTCAAACTCGTAAAAATTCCGAAGTATGAAAAACTTGAGAATTTTTTACGATTTTCGGCGTGTTCCCTTTAACATCGATTTTCTTGTATTTCCCTATCTCGTCCGGAAAATTGTCATAATACTTTTTATAGCAGGTTATATCGAGATTTACGAATCTGTGATTTTTTTTAATAGCCATCCGCTGGTTGCAAGTACGTTCAAAGCAGTTTTCTAAAAACCGAAAATCAAAAAAATCGCAACTTCGGCATTTTTAGTCGTACTGATGCGATTTTTTTTGGTATGTTGTACTCGTAATCCTCGTCTTGTATTGCTCTAGATTGATCGGTTTTCCAATAATAAAATATTATGTGATGACGTGTCGTGTCAAAACTCAGAAGGCGAAAAGATTAAATTCAACTAGTTCACCCTGTAAAAAGCCATAAGCATTTTTAAAGTGTTTTCCTATGTGGTTTTGGGTGTAGATTTTGGTTAAGTGCTTTTTTATGTAAATTTATTTTTCTGGAAAAAAAACAAATAAAAACCCTTATTTTTTTTTACCTATAAAATGGATGATTTTACATTTTCCCTCAAAAGTCTATTTCACTAATTTGTTCCAGATCCGAGAACATCTCGCTATTAGCACACCAAAAATACAGGACAAATTTATTACATATTTTTTTTGACGGAATGAACCGTTTTTGAAAAAAGATTGGATGCACGTTTGACCAGAACTTGGAAGATCTTGTCATACTTATTTTTTGAAATTTCTATGTATAAGAGTCAGTTACCTACGATTTCTATGTTAGAGAGATTCTTTGTATTTAATTTCATGTTTCTTTTATTTCCTTTTTTTTCTGTGTTAAAACTCCTTCTGGCGAAAAAATTACAACAATATTATGTAGAATAATTTTGTTTGCCTGTCATAAATATCCATTTAATAAAACTTTCTGAATTAAGAATAATAATTGAGCTTTATATGTCATTAAAAAATTAAGTTAGGGACACCATCCTCCAAAGGTTGTAAAAGCTCTCCGATTTTTTGAGTATCAGCTTGAAATTTTCAGATATTAATTATTTATTTCGGTAAAGGAAAATGTGCGCTCTTCCTTAACAGTGTTTAGACATTTCAAAGGAACCCCATGTAAACTGCACGTTAAAAAAAGGAAAAAGCTAAATTTTAGCATCACTTTTAAATTGCTATAGTTTGAAAATGAATTGGCGGATTTTCATGAAGTTTTCTGATCCTGAAAGTTCGTTTCATTGAGATTTCACGTCGAAGTGTCCCTTGAATATATAAATATTATACAGGGCTGAGAATAAAATTGACAAAAAATTTAAAAAGTTTAAGTTATTGCATTTGCTTCAGTACTTGCTTGAGGTAATACATAATAGGCGCGATTTGAAGTCCAGGTCAATATCTTGAGACATTTTTAGCAATTTTTTAATTGAATCCTTCTGACAAAAAATATTAATTTTTTGTCCAAAAACCACCTTTTCATATTCATATACAAAATTACGAAGTTCAAACAATCAATTTTAGATTTTCCATTGCACAGAGTAGGAAAGAATATAATGGGATGAATTAAAAATTGTGTTCGAAATATTGTTAATATTCCAGCTTTGAGAGCTTATGTCTTTTAGGATTTAGTGTGACATTTCGTTGCCAGGCAACTATCCTTTTATTCTTGGTTGTCAAAGTAAAACTTGATGGTTCGTCCACATATAGCGAGAATTATTCAAGAAATTTTGAGAGAGAATAATATTGCGCCAGTGGAGTGGTCTGCTAGAGCTCCTGATATGAATATTATAGAGCATGTGTGGAGTAGAGTAAAACTAAGGTTGTATCAGAGGGAATATAATATGGAGGAATACAGTAATCTGGATGACTTAGCGAATGGAATTAGAACAGAGTGGGAGACTGTTCCCAAGTACTTTGTTGCGCATTTGGTGAGGAGAGTGGCGAATGTGCAGGGAGTCGGAGATGGGCCAAGCAAGTATTAATGAAACGTGACCATAAGTAAAAAACAAATAAATTTATTTTCTGCTTTCTTCTCCACTTATATATAATATACAAAAAATGTCTTTGTTATGGCACGACGGCGTCATGAGATGAAACCTAAATGGAAGTATTTTACAGCATATCAAGAGGTCCTCAAGATCCGTCAATTTATTTACAAACTGCAGCAATTTTAAAGTGATGCTAAAATATTTTTTCATTTTTGGCAAAAAAAAAATCGTGCCAGAAGGCTTCAATTAAAAAAACTTACAAAACTGTGCTTAAGATGACATACCTACTTTTGGTTTTGAGGCAAATATTTGAAAAGGCAAAGGTGATAAAAAAAATGAATCCCGGTTTCATTTAGAACGTTTATTTAGGAACGGAATACAAAAAAATCTGACGTTATTGGAAACTTAAGACATGAAAAAAAGTAAAAAAGCCAATCATGTTCATACGGGGAAGATGTAACACGGTAGTCTAAGTTGACATACCTGAATACCGGTGCACAATTCATATTTGAGTACCTTTGTTTTTGATGCAATGCCAGCACATAACTGTGGCTTACATAATTGGCAACATCCCCAATGCTCGCCTGTCTTCGATTTACCATCTAATCTAATTCGTTACAATAAAGACACAGAGAACCAGATTCATCCATATCAACAGCATCCTGACTAAACTCAGGTTCGTTACATGGGTCATCCTGAAAGATATTACATTTCACCTGCTTTCGAACTCTAACAATTTGCGATTTTCCTTCTCCTTTTTATTTTGGACTTGGGTTTTAGCTTCGTTCATGAAAGGACTGTTTCTTGCTAACAACTGTTTCCAGGGAGCTTAACAATCTATCGTAGTGGGTGTGCGATTGTTGGCTCCGTTGAAAATCAGCAAAGGGTACGGGATTTAGTGCGAAAACAAAAATTCTGAGTTGGCGAAGATGCGTCATTGACGTCAAAGGTCGATTTACCGAAGAAAATCTGTTGAATATCGTCAAGGTTTCGCGAAAAAACGGTTTTCCATGGTGTAAAGTGTGCAACAAGGACAGCTGCGATGTATAATAGATATACCGCGTCAGGAATGTGTATTGGCTGATAAACAGGCGAACTTTTTGCTACAGTTCCGGACAGCGTGGTATGTAGCATAAATGTTTTTTTTTTTTTATATGTGAGACATTTATTCATTTATTTATCAGACATTTATTTACGAGACATTTATCTGCGGAGACTATTTACAAATAAATAAGATACTATTCATATTGGTGCTCTTGGAAAAAGTAACATAAACAATGAATGCTGTTCGTTTATCGCATTTAAAATAGGTTGAACTTAGAACATAATTAAGAAAGCGAGGACTTCCACAAAGAGGTAAAAAATGTGAGCTGATAAGCCGGCTAAAGGGGATTTTGAACTCTAGTTTCATGCCTTCATGTAACCAGACAAAAAAACAACAATAAATGGAAGAGAAGATGAGAGAAGATCCCAGGTCTATTCTACGAGAAAAGAAATCTTTCAGAGAAGGCAACTCAAAAACAGTATTTAGCCTCTTAAAAAGGATTCAGTACTTGGAAGGCAAATTAAAATTTTTGCAGGTTACCCTAACAAAAACCAAAAAGAGAAAGGTAATGCAAAAGCAAAAATTGAGTACGTCATTAAGTAAGCCACCTCCCATAGAGGGGATCGCTGATACGCAGAAAGCTGAGGAAGCTGCCACTTTTGAGAACAAGACTAACATTGCCAGCGCTAAACCTAGAATCTTAGTGATCGGAGATAATAATGCTGAAATGTGTGTGTCGATGTTAAATAGTGTTTTAGCTAGAGAGGCTTCAAACTTTCTGGTTAGTTCTTTTTTCAAACCAAATGCTGTATTCAATGATGTGGTGAGAGACGCTGATCTTCTTTGTTCTGATTTTGGACCCACTGACCACTTGATTACATTTGCGGGAATTATTGACATTATGAAGGGAAGTAAAGTGGATATGGGCTTGTCGTATAAGACTTTAACTTCCCTTGCAAGTACAAACGTAACGATAGTAGGAACTACCTATTGTAATAATAGAGTGGTCTTGAACAATTTAATGTTTAATTTTAATTGCGACTTGGCTGGGGCTGCACGGGATTTTCGGCATGTAAATTATTTTGACACTAATCGTCATCTTCATTGTACGAGTATTATAAATTACACTGCTATTTTAAGGCCCTATGTTAAAAAGGCTATACTTAGAGCTATCTGGGATGAATATGTGGTAAACAGGTATATTAATCAGAATAACTTGATTGACGTGATGTTACGTAATAAAACTGTATACAACAATAATGCAGCAACAGGTGCTGTTTCGGATATTTCTGAACAGACCAATAAGCTACAGATATCTGCAGATCCACCGGAGCAGAAGCGGCTTCCAGAAAATAAAAATAGTGATCTTTTGGTAATAAACCTTGCAACGGCTGGCGATAGCACTGACGACCAAGCTGTAAGGTAAGCGAGAATCAGACTATCCAGTTTTTTCATGCAGAAAGATAACGACCAGGCCTTAGTTTTATGTCACCAAAATGTTCAGTGTTTAAGTAATAAGGTTTTGGTAATCGATAGTGCGTTGAAAAATTATTTATGTCATATACTTTTAATAACTGAACATTGGCAAAGGGAGACGCGTTTGAAGGAACTTAAATTCGAAAGTTTTAGCTTATGTACTTCTTACTGCCGTACAAATTTGGGTCATGGGGGGGTTGCAATTTTTAAAAGTGATGAGTTTAATGTTGGATGTGTTAAGCTCGACGTGTCTGACTTTTCTTTGGAGGGAAACTTGGAATGTGCTGCTATTAGAACGGAGGGTGTAGGATGTATCATAATCGTTGTTTATCGTCCTCCGTCCGGAAGTTTTGCCCTTTTTTTGCACCTTTTTCAAGATTTGTTGATCTGTTTCTAAACTGAATCATCACGTTATTGTGGGAGGTGATTTTAACGTAGATTTCTCAATGCCTAGTGGCAACCTAACCACCTTAAATGATCTTTTACATTGCTTTAAAATTATTGTCACCATAAGTGAACCAACAAGGGTGGCCCTAGGCTCAAGTACTTGCATTGATAATTTCTTGATTAATGATAGGTTAAACTTTAAAACAAATGTTGTAAACCTGGCAGTGTCAGATCATTACTCCCAATTTTTACTACTTAATCTGACATATTCAAATTCCAAGAATTCAGATGTATTTGTGCATCGGCGAAACTTTTGTAACCGTAATACTTTACGTTTTATTCAATCTTTGAGGTCTGAGAATTGGTGTGACGTCCTTGCTGAATCATGCCCTAACATGGCCTTTGATGTGTGTTCTAACTTACTTTTATACTATTTTGAAACGTCTTTTCCTTTACAGCGTTGTCTTCTCAATGAGAAATTACAAAAACAATATAAGTTAAGTCCAGAATTGTCACGTTTGAAAGATAGAGTTACTCTTTATAATGAATTATCTAAATATGATCGGCGCTACAGAGAATTGGCGGTATATTTGAATCGTCGATATCGGGAGGAACTGAAACTATCTAGAATTAAATATCACGACAATCAAATCAATAAAGCACAAAATAAATCAAGGGCTGTGGTCAGTTATTAATGAGATTCAAAGGAAGGATGTGAGAAGGAGGGAAATAAAAATTGTTGACAATGGTGTAAGGTTGTCCGATGCGGTGATCGCTGATAATTTTAATGTCAGCTTTACTAATGTTGCGAATAACCTAGTCCCTACCAAGATCGACTTTGATTTTATTTATCAGAATGTTCCTTCTTCTAATAGAACTTTTTTATGATGCCTATATGTGAACAAGATGTGCATGGCTTCTTAGATAATCTTAAAAATTCCAATGCCTGTGGTGTGGATAATATATCGAATAATCTGTTGAAAAGATGTAAGGCAGAATTATCTGGGATTCTCGTTTTTCTCATTAAATTGTCAATTGCAAATGGAGTCTTTCCTGATAAACTTAAATTGGCTACCGTCATACTTTTATATAAAAGGGGCGATCCAAATTTGTATACTAATTATAGAGCTATTAGTTTACTTTCGACTATTTCCAAGTTATTTGAACTTGCCATAAAAACACAGTTAACAAGCTTTTTTACTAAGAATAAGATACTTTCAGTTTCAAGTCTTCAACATGGTTTTACCAAAGATAAGAGTACCGAAACAGCGCTGTGCTCGTTCCAAAAAAAGATTGTGGAGGCGCTAGATGAGCGATTTTTGGTTTTGGGGAATTTTATTGATTTCTCGCGTGCTTTTAATTGTGTGCACCACGGTGTGCTGTTGGAGAAATTGTACCGCTATGGTGTAAGGGAGGACCGCTGGCAATTTGTGCAACTAAATAGTGCTAGGAGCAACAAAATTCTACTCAGGGAGTTCTGCAGGGAGCTATACTTGGACCTACTCTATTTGATTTTTTCTAACGATATTATTGATTTTCTGAACATTAATTCTCATATCTATACAGTCTGTTATGCGGACGATACCAACGTTTTAATAATAGAAAATAATCTGAATCAGTTAAGGATTAGTGGTGAAAACTTATACCGCAGAATTATTATGTGGTCGGAAAAGAATTTCCTTAATTTAAACAAAAGCAAGACTACTGCCGTTTTGTACACTTTGTCTGGGCGACTTGATATCGATAATTTTAGGATTTTCCAGGATGCAGCTAATCCTATCGGCTGTAGAAAAACCACACAAATGTTGGGCGTGACTCTTGACTTTAGGCTACAGTGGGATTCACATATAGACGTACTCTGTGCCAAATTACGTAGTGCCTGCTACGCTTTAAATTTTATGTCCCAGCACTGCAGTAGGGACACTCTTCTTACATTGTACCATGCTAGCTTTCATAGCCACTTGAGATATGGGATTCTTAGTTATGGTGGAAGTAGTCACGTTAATAGGGTTTTTTTGCTGCAAAAATATGCAATCCGAATAATGAGTGGTTTGACACGCAGGGAAACGTGTCGCGATGCTTTTAAGCAATTTGGAATTTTAACTTTCTATTCAACTTATATTATGGAGCTATGTATCTATGTTTACAGAAATAAGGATTTGTTCATTACCAATCATGCGCAGCACAATTACAATACTAGGAGTGGGGCTTTGTTGGCACCAGAAAAGCATCGGACAACAATGTACCAAAGAAATTATTATTTTAGATGTTGTAAATGTTATAATGTTCTCAGTGAACATATTAAAAATTCACCAAACGTTAATGTTTTTAAAAGCAGGTTAAGGATTTTGCTAGTCGGAAAGGCTTGCTACAGCTTTGACGATTTTTTTTGTTAAGGAATTACTAGGTGCTATAGGTTTGAATTGTTTTTTTATACTGTTGAACGTTATATGCAATATGTATTAAATTTATTGGTTATTTTGAAGTCAGTTTTACATTTTGAGATTTTCCGCAGTTATTGTATGTTTCTATACTTTTCAATTGAGGAAATAAAATTATCTATATCTTTATCTTATCTTTATCTAACGTGTCAACTGCTAGAACAGTCTATTATGTCCTTTTTAAGTCGTACCTCCGATACGCCCTTCCATTCTGTTGTGCGACTCAATTTGAAAGTAATTTCAAACTACAAAAGAGAGCTGTTCGATACTCACTGAGACTAAGTAGAACTCACTGCCAGGATTACTTTAAAATATTTAAAATATTAACTCTTCCTTCCTTATTCATATTTGAATCCGTTTGCTTAATCCGCAAGCACGTATCTTCTATTCCAGATAGGCCATCTCACAACTATCCACTTAGCAATATGGAGCATGATCTTTATCTGCCAATCCCACGCTCAGAGTTAGTTAAAAGCTCTATACTGTACAATGCAAAAAATTGCACAATTATCTGCCATTTGAAATGAAGTCAATAACATCTTTTCCCGCATTTCGCTTTGAGATCATACTTACTGGAGAGAGCCTTTTACGCAGTCAACTACTTTTTTTTTATTAATACTTAATTTTGAGCATCTTACACACTGGTTTAATGATTTCATGTTTAATGTTTGGTGTTTAGTGTTTAGGATTTGTTGTTAAATATTGTGATATTTAATATTTTACATAATATTTTGAACACGTACAATTTGCACAATTGTATAAAGTTTTGTATAGTTAGGTTTTTCTTTTCCTTTTTATTGTATGTTTCTATTTGTGTTTTTATATGTGTTGTACTCCAGCTCTAGCCTTGTCTACAAATTGTATTTTTTTTTTTTGACAATAAAGCATCTTATTATTACTATTATTACTGATTTGGGAAGCCGAGAAATCACATTTAAAATCTCTTGGGTGACGATCCAGCAGTGACTTGACGATCACGCTGAACTAGATCAACTGGTACCGGATTTATTTATTATATGCTGTGCTGTGGTAAACGAAGAAGGTCCATAAACATCTTCAAGATTATGATGCAATTGATTAGCTGATCTAGTAAATTCTTGACCATTTTCTTCTTCGTGGCCTCTGACGTCCATCTCCATCTCAATAACATTTTCAGTCACTTAACTGGCCAGAAACAAATGATCCG
Organism: Pissodes strobi; assembly: GCA_016904865.1. Classification (NCBI taxonomy): domain Eukaryota; kingdom Metazoa; phylum Arthropoda; class Insecta; order Coleoptera; family Curculionidae; genus Pissodes; species Pissodes strobi. The sequence goes on along the minus strand of MU183381.1, from coordinate 220,062 downwards.
AAAAAAACAGGTTGGTTTTACGGATTAATTCCAGTTTTTTCAAAGCCACTCGTTACATTTCCGACCGAGGCATACATCAACGGTTTTGAGAAAAATCGAGGCACAAATTTACTAAAAATTAAAAACTCCTTAAAATAGGAAGGAGTGCGGTTATGTGTGAGTGGCTTTTACCACCTCAAACTAACTCCCACTAGCCAAAACTAATCAGCACTAACCCAAACCTTTGTTTATTTTCTTATAAAGACAATGCCCAAACTGATCAAAAATTAATAACACTAAGCGAAAGCAACCAAACTAAATAAATCATAAGAAATAGTCTAACGAAAAATTATTTTCTTATAAAAATTTTCGTTTCGAAAAACATTGCGTTCGGAAAATTTTGCTTTCGAGGAATTTGACCTAAAATATTTTAGTGTTAGCAAATCAGTTGATCTAGTTAGTTAATTTGGGTTACTCCACCAAAACTATCCAAAATTAATAATGAATGAAAGTAGCAAGCACGCTCATGCGTACTTATTTCTTTTCATTCCCTCCAAACTAAGCAGAACTGACCCAAATGGATCAAACTAACCAGAAGTTCATAATTCATAAAAATAGTAAGTTTGATTTTTAGACCAACTGATACCAAAAAAAATCGTAAAAAAACCTGTTTTAGGAAAAAATATGTTTTTAAAATTTATCGTCAAAAAAATGTTGCGTTCTTATTTTATTTTCCTTGAATCTAGGGAAATGTGCGTCAACGCTGCCGGTTTTCCGACAGTGTATAATAATAGAACATTTTGAACTAGGGCCATTTCTGTAAGATAATTCTAGGAAAAGAGTTGAATGATTTTTATAACAATATAAAAATATGTCAAAAATATGCATTATGAAATGACCCAGTGATTGATAAAATGTTCAGCACGTATACAAAAACTGCCAAAATATTTTCACTAAAGAGAGCGGCAAAAGACTCAGGATCAGCCCTGCTCAAACTAAGTAGATATATTAACTACGCTTGAAGGATGTCGATAATCAAAATAAAATAAAATTAATAATTTTATAATTCTAATCAATGGGTAGTAATAGTTTATTAATTACTTTTAAATTAATGGGCATCTATAGGTAATTACTAAGTAAGTATGTAGATAATTCATTTTGCCACTTACATGTCATATATTTTGTTAAAAACTAAAATATTCCAACCTCCGCCCCTGGGTTCCTTAAGCATTTCTAAAACAATTGTTTTCATTAAAACTCGAAAAGTAGGGCTTCGATAAGACAAGCAATAATTAATTACCTATTTTTCTTAGACCAGACACCGCCAGATGCGGGATATGGTAATGTTCACAAAAACCGGATATGAATAAATAAATTAATTGATATATAATAAAAATCATTGATATTGTATATTGTATATGCCGGTAATTAAAAGCAAAGGGCCAACATCCGGCAAGTGCGCAGAGTTTTCGCCAAGAACGGAACAATGAAACCACGAGAGTAACCGAATACGACTTTCATTCAAAAATCCACCCCATCACCCTACCCTGTTAGGCTACACATATCGTAGTAAACAACCCTCCTTCCATGGGCACCCGAGGCGAAAGCGAACCATCGCAGGTACTCGTCATTCATTCATTCATAACACGCCAAACATCAAAGCAGAGCAGTTCATTCAATATAATCGCTCCTCCGCGGACACAACACCTGCCTTTTCTCGTTTCTAAAACGAATACGCAGAGTAGAAGAAATAAAGAACCACACTCATTTTACCTGGACGATTCTGTCTGAACATTTTGGTCCTTTGAGCCGGATCCGTGCAGCCCACACTCTGCGTTCTTTCGAATAATTCATCTTTTTGTCGTACTTGGGTGGTTCGTGTCTCGTCGGTATTTTTTGACTTAATGTAGGCGGGAGATTTTTTAAACATTTTTCGGACGACTAATTTAGTGAAAAATGGACTGGGAGTGGACCTTTGCCGTTTTTGCAGGATTTTTAACCTTTTTGCAATGTAAGTATACTTTCTGATTTTAATAATATTTAAGATATGTACCCTTATATGTATTACCATAGATGCCATTTTTATCAATTGAAAAATAATTAAAATTTACTCTATTTCATATTCAGTGATTTATTTTAGATGGAAATAAAATAATAAATACATAAATTCTTAACTGTGGACGTAAATTGTGATTTAACTGTATTTTTATTGATAGAGTTGCTATTGTTAAGAACTTTCTTATCATATGCAATTATAATAATGAAAGGATGAATTTAATACTTTTTTGAAACCGTTTTTGAGAGCAAAGTTTCATTTAAAAAGTTAGATAATTGGGTTAACATTAACAAAGCTTGATTGATTTATTAGTTCCAACCCAAAATTTGATAAATTTTATTGTTGACTAGAAATTAAATTTGAGTGAAAAAAAAATGGTGCGCGCCAAACTGCGATGGTATTTTCTATTCTTTTACAGATGCTTCCTTACTTCGCCCTATAGATTAACCCTTAAATCCAATATTCACTTTCTTTTTTGTGGTTGACCTACACCTTAACCCCTTTCTTTATAATATGTTGTCAAGAGTTTAATTGATATGGGTGTGAGGCTAATAGATTAAAACCCCATTACTGCCAAAAGCAAGAAGTTTTTCCATGTTTTTCTAGTAAAAGTTTTAATAAATATTGATATTCATAAAATAATTGTAATAATGATTTTATTACTTTTTCGAAATCGTTCTTGCGAGCGAATTATCATTTAAAAAAATATAACCGATTTAATATCTGTCGTTTTTGCAGGATTTTTACCGTTTTTTCAATGTAAATATACTTTCTGATCCTATTAATATTTGAGATATGCACCTTAATATATATATTACCATAAATGCCATTTTTGTCAATTGAAAAAATAATTAAAATTTACTCTATTTTATATTCAGTGACTTATTTTAAATGGAAAAAAATAATAATACATAAATTCTTAACTGTGAACGTAAATTGTGTTTTAACTATATTTTTGTTGATAGATTTGCTATTGTTAACAACTTTCTTATTGTATGCAATTATAATAATGAAAGGATGAATTTATTACTTTTTTGAAACGGTTTTGGCAAGCGAACTCTCATTTAAAGAGATAGATAATTGGGTTAAAATTAATGAAGCTTGATTTATTAATTTCAACCCAAAATTCACAAATTTTATTGTTGACTAGAAATTACATTCGGGTGCAAAAAAAGTAAGCGTCAAACTGCAAGATTATTTTCTATTCTTTTATAGATAGACTATTCTCATTTTATTTTTTGGGGTTGACCTACAATTATTGTCTTTATAATGGGTTGTCAAGCGTTTATTTGATATGGATATAGGATGAAGCTGATAGTAAGGCCGCTTTCAGACGATACGGATTTTAGCCGGTCCGGTTCTATTTGTTTTAACGTGAGTGGTGCATTATAACTTTGTGACAATTAGTTTAATGCACTATTGGACTACAATAAACCGGACCGGCTAAAATCCGTATCGTCTGAAAGAGGCGTAATGAATTATTACCAAAAGCAAGAAGTTTTTCCATGTTTTTTTTTTTTTTTAGTAAATAGACTTTAATAAATATTTATATTCATAAAATAGGTGTAATAATGAATGGATGGTTTTATTAATATTTTGAAACCGTTCTTGCGAGCGAATTATCATTTAAAAAAATAAACCGATTTAATATCTTTGTGGTTTTTGCAGGATTATTAACTTTTTGCAATGTAAATATTCTTTCTGATCCTAATAATATTTGAGATATACACCTTAATATGTACTACCATAAATGCCATTTTTGTCAATTGATAAAATAATTAAAATATACTCCTTTGTCATACTCAGTGCATGATTTGTTTTAAATGGTAAAAAATAATAATACATACATTCTTAACTGTGAACGTAAATTGTGTTTTAACTGTATTCTTATTGATAGATCTGCTATTGTTAAGAAATTTCTTATTCTATGCAATTATAATAATGAAAGGATGAATTTATTACCTTTTTGAAACCGTTTATGGGAGCCAAATCTCATTTAAAGATATAGACAATTGGGTTAAAATTAATAAAGCTTGATTTATTAGGTTCAAACGAAAATTTGACAAATTTTATTGTTGATTATAAATTAAATTAGGATGCAAAAAAAATGGTGCTGCGAGGTTATTTCCTATTCTTTAGATGGGCCCTGGATGGACCCTTCCTTAGCCCTATAGACTAACATTTAAATCCAGTATTCAAATTTATTTTTTTGGGTTGACGTACAAATTCCTTTATAGTATGTTGTCAAGCGTTTATTTTATATAGATATGCCAAGCTAATAATAATGAATTAAAATCTCATTATTACCAAAAGCAAGAAGTTTTTCCATGGTTTTTCAGTAAGTACTTTAACACATATTTATATTCATAAAATAATTCTAATATTGAAAGGATGATTTTATTACTTTTTTGGAATCTTTCTTCATTTTCATTTAAAAAAATATAACCGATTTAATATGTTAGGGTCGAGTGGGGTAAATATGAAACTTTCTCATTTTAACATATTTAAAATTATAGTTGGCCTTTTTTTAATTAACTTATACGACCAGTTAGATATTACCTGTAAAGTACAGAAGCAAAATATTGTAAATAATGGAATTTAAAAGAAAAATAAATTGAAAAAACCGTGTTTTACTTTTAATCTAGCATTTGGGTAAAAATAAAACACTTGCGGGAAAAAGTGAAATATATGTATAATTTTCAAGCAGTTGTAGTTACAGCAATTCTGAGGGCAAAAATTAAACCACCAAAGAACAATTAAACGAATTTATTACAATATTCAACTCTCTAATATTAACATTTAAAAAGTTACACAATAAAAATTAACAGTCTGTACGTATTACAAAATAGATTTCGGATGTGCATGTTCAACTCTGTTTTATTTACAAAAAGGTTTAACAGAACAGGATTTTCTGTTACCTATAAATAAAGAAGGAGTTACAAATATATGCTAAAATAGAACTTGAACAAAAAAGAAATATGCTCATATGCATCAACGGGAAAAAATTAAACATTTCTAACTCGAAATATTTCATTTGTTATGGCTTTCTTTTTCAGAAATATTTACAGTTTTTTGAAAAACATACTTAAATCTATCGTTAGATGTTTGTACTGTTTTCGAAAAGGGCAAAATACCGGCCCGTTAAGCGAGAACGTGAGCTGGACCTAGACCGAACACGAGACAGCTTGGAATTAGGTGAAATTTGGTAGGTGGGGAGTTTTCGGAGTTAAAAAGACCAAATCTGGATAGTAGGGGACCGTGGAGCCTACCGGGTAGGCTCTAGAGGAAAAAATCCGGCCGAAATCGATGACCGTCGGTGTAGTAATTCGTTTTGGTTTTCTTTTCAGCGACGGCGAGTTCGAACCTGACCTCGGCGGGAACCTATCGCCAATAAGTTCCGCGGTAGAATTTTTTTTCTACAGCCGCGCGCAAAATAACTAATTACTCACTTTTTCTATCGAGTGTCCGATGACTAGTCTTGGCAATCGCAAATAAATAAATGAAAGTCGTGCGTTTATTACAGTTGTTGCTAGCACTCCTGTTCTAAATATGCCCGAATAATAATAATAATAATATGTCAAAACTGACAGACATTTGCAAATTGCAGAATAAGTATAGAGAAAAATGTACATTTAATTTTTAAAAATGCGGCTGTAGAAAAAGTTCTGTGTGTTTTTCGAGCGCAAAGTAAGATTGCCGTTTTCGAAAGATTCCCGCGCTCTGTTATGCGTCGCGCGGTAACATTCTTTCTTAAGCGGCAATCCGTTGCTTTACGTTCTAAAAACACAAATAGCTATTTTCGAACGAGATCCCACACGGACGAGATATAAAAAGCCATTTCGACGGTTTTCGATTTGTGGCTCCTGGTTCCCAAAACGGGTGCACAAAATTTTTAAAAGTGGAAAGTCGGCGTTTTCGACCCCTAAATATTAATTTGAAGAAAAACGCTTCCGAACGTATATACTGGCAGCATCGTACAAGGAAGCGTATACATAACGTGTCTTAAACTTATGTTTCATATTTTTCCAGCGCATGTTTCTCTTTTTCCCTAAAACAACGTTTCATATTTTCTCATTATATTATATTGAACTATTTAGAAAATAATAACAGAAAAGTTAATTTGGAAGGGGTTACATTAAGCTCAATATGTTAGCTACGTCAGGACAAAATGGAAATAGTTTTTGATCAATTGAAAATAAACGACAGCAAAAGCCATTGCTACTAAAATAAAAAAAGATTATGTGTCTCACCTTTATAAGCACACAACTGAAGTGAATCTTCTGTAAGAGATATGTATTAGGAATTGCGTTTTTATTATTTTTTTAGGCTTTTTTCCTCAACTTTCGTCTCCAATTTCGATACCTTTTTTTCGCTTTTTTTAACTTTTTTTTCGCAGAAAACCGCGTTTCTCTTACTTTTTTTTTTCATTTCGTTTTATCATACTTCTAATAAAATTCCTGAACAATTTTATACGCTTTTTCATGATTTTTTTCTTATTTCGTTTTTTTTTTTATTTTTTTTTACTTATTTAGTTTTATAATATTTTTATTACCTTTCCAAACAATATTCCTTTTTTTTATGATTTTTTCTTGTGTCGATTTATAATAGTTTTATTAACTCTCCGAACGTTTTTTACGGTTTTTTTCAATTTTTTCCCAATTTTTCAAATAATTTTTTTTCATAGATCCATTTTTTTTCTTCTAATTTTTGCCATCCCCGACCTTGTAGCTGAACCTCGCCCTTTTTTCGCCGAAAACCGCGTTTCTCTAACTTTTTTTATAAATTTTTTGTTCTCTTATTTCGTTTTATAATGTTTATTAACTTTCCGAACAATTTTTCACGTTTTTTTCAATTTAGTCTTATTTTTTCGAAATTTTTTTGGGTATCCGGGGAGGTGGGGGTATAATCCCCCCCTAGTTTGGGTCATCGCTTGTCAGATTTTCGATCCGAGGCTCCGTTGCAGGGATATCGGCAAAAAACGTTTTTTTTCCAAAATCCCCCTTCCCCTTCAATTAAGAGCCCCGGTCCTCCCCATATGGTTAAAGGTAGCCCCCACGAGGCGATTATACACTAATTTCGACCCCGTAGCTCTTCCCGTTCTCCCGAATTTAATTATTCAATTTACCCAATTTTTTAAACCTAAAGGTTATTTTATTAGTTTTAACCCGAAAAATTGGTCAAATATTATTGTTGTTTAGAAATTAACGTACGAGTACAAAAAAGATATAACAGTAAATATTTATATTCAAAAAGCTGTGATTAAAAAATTTAGAAAACGCAGATAACTTTTAACTTATTATGTCTGTCAAAATGGAGTACATTATCAGATTGCGAGGCTATTTGTTAGACATATATTAAAGGGGTAGGAAGGAAATTATTATTTCCAAAATTGTAGAAAAATATGCAATTTTCCAGATTTCATGATATCGGTCTTCTATATAATAATATCAACAAAAATCTTCAAAATTAATGCGTATGTATTCCAATTTACATAAAAATGTGTTTTCTACCCAAGCCGGCACACATAATAATATCGAATGAAAAATTAAACGGGCTGGAGTAAACCTCCTACATAACACTGTCACATTAAGACCTTTGGAATAGGTTTTGTGATTAAAATATTCAAACCTCAAATGGACTATCCTTTTCTTATACATATCCGTTAGGTCTTAAGTTATTTCTCGCTAAACTACAGTTGCTGCTGCAAATTTGATAACGAAGGCATAATTGAAGAACATTTTATAAAGGCACTCAAGTACAAAAATTCAATTGCCGTTCGCAGTGGCGTAACACATGAGCGATGTAATTCAAAAGATTGGCCAGTTGGAAAATTCAGAAGTGACTTACTGAACCGGAAAACAAGATTTGTTCCGTAATAACAGCATTTTTCAGGGACCGCTGTTAACTTCTAAATTGCCAGTCGGTTAACAGAGTTTGGAAGCGGAACACGGTTTTAGTTTAAAGTAACTGTCAATAAGAACTGATTTTTAAATTATATCACTTAAGTTTCCTGTTATTTTAGGAAATTAAAGAAATTTGAAAACGGCTGAAGCGACTCAGCATATAATAACCTACATATTTTTTAACTAAGAAAAATTGTGTTATTTTTAAATCCTGAAAAACAACAGGTATTCCTGAGGGTATTCCACTTAAAAAATATCGTAAATAAAGTCTCAGGATGACTTTCCATATTAATTAAAACACCCTGTCATGTACTCCTGTACATACGGAATTCCTGACATCATAAAGCCATATAATAACTAATGCCAATAAGTAAAAGCTTCAACCAAAATATGTGAAATTCAATTAGCACTATCATGCAAAGGTTCCACATTTCAAACTCCAAGTTAAACAGTTATTTCATATAGGCGGTGAACTTTAACGATCACGTCTTATAAATATATGTAACTTCGATGTTTGGAATGAACTTTTACCTAGAAATCTCCCGTAGAACTGACAGAAACCGCTGCTTATCGCTTGCAAAATATCCAATTCCTCCGATCCTGACCCATTTTCCTAGAATCAAATCGTTTTAAAAAGAACTTCGGGCAAAAAATCTACCCACTTACCACAAAAAATATACGCATCGATAAGCTAAAAGGAAAATTTTACCTCGAAATCTGCCATAAAATCACCAAAAATGTTCAACATTTTCCTATCCTGGCCAATTTTTCCGGATTTAAACCGTTGTCAAAGATATTTCAGGAAATTAAATACATAAATCTATATATTTTAACTTAAACGTCATGTCTAAATATTGAAAGACGTATTCCTTCAAATTTCCCGCATTTCAACAAAAGCAAAGCTATCTATTTTACTCGTAAAATTTTCAATTTAAGTTCGATTTTCTCCTATGTCACGATCTCGTACGGATAATTGTTTATTTTTTATAGCAGATATTACGAGGATTGGGAAGCTGAAATTGATTTCTAGCTATGCATGCGTTGGCTGGTACTTTCACTTAAAGTAGATTTTTCAAACTGATCAAAAATCGAAAAAATCACCAATTTCGTGTTTTCCATCGCATCGATGCTTTTTTTTGTATATTCTGCTCTTATATCTCCTCTTTAATCTACGGAAGTCTGATTGCTCCAGATTATTCGGTTATTCAGTACTAAAATATTACGTGGTACGATACCACGTTTTGACACGAGTTCAAAACTCGAAATGACAAAAATTTAAATTCAACTAGCTCACCCTGTATAAAAGGCATCATCATTTCCAGAGTGTCTTTTAATATGGCTTTTAGCCTAGTGGAGTAATTGGCTTTTCTGAAAAAAAAATTATTTTCGAAAAAAAAAAGCCTGGACACAAAGTAGACGTGACAGAAGGACGAGCCTGGCACGAGAAGATAGACCGTCCAGTCGGAACTACCGTTGCCAAAAATACCGAGTTTGGGTTGCACAGCTAAAAGAGCAAGACGTTTTTTGAGGGACAAAAAATGAGCCAACGAAGAGCAAGGATGGAAATTCTTGATGCTTTTCGGTGGCGTTTTTTTAGTGTTGCCAATAAAACTTGTGGCTCTTTTAGTTGTGCAACTTAAACTAACCACAACCAAGTTTTTGACATTCCTGTTAGTAATTTAACGGCATTTGCGTTGCGGTTTTAGATATTTTGAAAAAAAAATAATATTTAAATGTCTCGTTTTGTTGGAACCATAATCGATCTGCTTTTTTACTTACCTTCTTATACCCGCTTTTAATGGGGTATTTTTGTAGCTTCTCAACGATGTAGGTATCACACATAGCAAAATAATGAAATAAAATTTGTGGTATAAAAACAATACTTAAGTTATGTTTGAATAAACTGGACAACATTGTACAGGGTGTCCCATTTTCGATGATATTACGGGGTATCTCACTTACGAGTAAAGATAGAGAGTTGCGGCTTTCGCAATACTGTGCTACTTTTTTGTGAAAAGAACGATGGTATAAACAAAATTTTCATAGCCCGCTTCGTTTCTGAGATACAGGGCGAAATTGAAAATAATGCATTTTGGGACCCCCCTCGTATCTCCCTTATCCTTTAACATATCGCAAAGCTAAAAACTTGCTCTTATATACTTTTTACGTAGAACCCAGTGGCGTAGTCGGATTTTTGCTGTGAGCTGTCAATTTTTAGCTATAAATTAAACTTATGTTTTTTTAAATGGAACACCCTGCATATTTTTCTTTCGTTTGAATGGAAATTTTATAAGCTTTTCAAAAATATACAATACATGATATGTATTTTAAATAATAAGCCTAAAATTCAAAATTTCACAAAATGTATCTCTATATGACACTCTTGATGAGTATAGTATAAGCATTATCTTTTAAACAACGTTATAAGTATTAGTATTCAGAGATTATCAGAGCAATGGAATGATCATTTTTTTATTGGCAAGACCTGTCAGTGGCAAAATTTATATTTTCTCTGTAATATTGTATTTTTTACGATACAGAGCAATGAAAACTCCCGTGAAGCTTCTCAACTATTATTCAATATGTTTGTTTGAATATTTATTTATCTTTTGACTTATTTGGGTTTATTTTTTATTTAAGTATCATTTTAATTTATGGATATTCTGAAAGAAGACAACTTGGTCATTTAATGTTTTCTGGAATAAAGAGAACATGGAACGTTTATCCGGCCCCTACCAAAAACGTATAATAAGGAAAATCGCGGTAAGGGCGGAGGCAACGTTCCTTGTTTTTTTTTTATTTCGGAAAACACTAAAAGATCAGGATGCCTTCTTTGGGAATATCTATAAATTAAAATGATACTTAAGAAAATAAACCCAAATAAGTCAAAAGGTAAATAAATATTCAAACAAACTTATTGGAATATAGCTAAGAAGCTTCACGGAAGTTTTCTATGCTCTGTATAAACCAGACTAACATGTCATATTTTTCAAAATATTGATAATTTTCATTTTGAGCCATCGTAAAAAATACAATATTACACAGAAAATATAAATTTTGCCACTGAAAGGTCTTGCCAATAAAAAATGACCATTCCATTGTTCTTAATAGTCTCTGCCTGCTAATACTTATACCGTTGTTTAAAAGACAATGCTTATACTATACTCATCAAGAGTGTCGTATAGAGACACATTTTATGAAATTATGGATTTTAGGCTTGTTATTTAAAATACATATCATGTATTATATATTTTTATAAAGCTTATAAAATTTCCATTCAAACGAAAGAAAAATTTACAGGGTGTCATATTAAAAAAAAAATACAAGAGTGTCGTATCAAGACACATCTTGTGAAATTATGAATTTTAGGCTTATTATTTAAAATACATATAATGTATTATATATTTTTATAAAGCTCATAACATCTCCAATCGAACGAATGAAAAATATACAGGGTGTTCCATTTAAAAAAACATAAGTTTGATTTATAGCTAAAAATTGACAGCTCACAACAAAAATCTGATCACGCCACTGGATTCTACGTCAAAAACTGTACAAGAGCAATTTTTTAGCGTTGCGATATGTTAAAGGATAACGGAGATACGAGGTGGGTCCCAAGATGCATTATTTTCAATTTCGCCCTGTATCTCAGAAACGAAGCGGGCTATGAAAATTTTGTTTATACCATCGTTCTTTTCACAAAAAAGTAGCACAGTATTGCGAAAACCGCAACTCTCTATCTTTACTCGTAAGTGAGTTACCCCGTAATATCATCGAAAATGGGACACCCTGTACAATAAACCGCTGCAAAATATTATTTACTTAACAAATGGCAGAGACAACTTCACTTTGCAGGCTATTACCGAGAAAAGTAGTAAAATCAAGAAGCTCATAAGCCATCTCCTACTTACATCGAAAAATAATTCTAATAACATATTAATTACAATAACATAATAAATTAAGAATACAATTACCAACAATATGTAAATTGGTAAAAAAAAACTGATAAAAAACAATTCAAAAAAATAAGTGTGGTGGCACTAAAACTTACCTTCCTTGGAATTGATATTTATTATTAGTTTTTCTCTCATTTTATATTTCTTTGTTAAATGAATTCCTAATTTGTTAATTATTACTTTATATTAAATGATGAGAGCTTCATGATTTTAGTATTCATCTCGGTATTCATTAATAAAGAAGAGTTGGATGGGTAAATATGGCACTCATTTGTTAAATAAATAATTGTAGTGTTTTATTTCGCCATGTTGCCAAGGTTATTAAAAATAATATTTTTCTGACTAAATTTACCTTGATTTACGATGTATATGTGTGATATATTGTTGAAGAGCTGAAAACTGCTCCTTTTAAAGCAGGGAAAAGCCAATATAATGACAAACAAGTTGATGATGTAAGTAAAATCTGACTAAACAGACGTATTCTACCTAAACAATTATTTACAAATTTTGTAATAACCCAAATGTAGCTAATGAGTTTTCAAAATATTGCAAAAACCGTAACAACTAGGTAGAGTCGTTCCATAAGCGGCATTAAATTACTAGTATACAGGGTGTTTGGTGTTATTTAAGTGCGTGATCAAGCTCCAGGAGGTAACTATTTGGGTGATTTTAAGACAAAAAGTTTATATAAACTTAGGTTTGGAAATGCACTGTTTCTAACCTAAAAAAAAACATTTATGTAAAAAAATAATCTTTTAATCGATTTTGTTAAAATTTGGCAGTGGTATTTACTGTAGTAACGTGATAATTTAGACCTAATTAGATTAATTAAGATTAATTATTATTTCCAGTGGCGTCCGGGAAGGCACCCTACTGGATAATTTCTGACAAAAAAAATGTAGGCCACTCACTTTTTGAAAAATTTTCTATTTTCTATTCTATATATCTTGCTTAGTTTTTAAGAAAAAAAAAAAATCACTGTTTATGATAAAAAAAAAATTGTTTTTTGGTTCCTTAATCCGAAATAAATACAAAAATTAGAAAGACGTCAGTGGCGTACCCTACCATTTTTTTCTTAAACTTGAACACCCTGTATTTTAGAAACAATGCATTTCCGGACCTATGTTAAGTTTGGCCACGTACTCACGTACTTATATATAACACCCTGTAAATGTCAAAAGCTTAACGGTTCTTCTACCTCATATAGATTCCTAGATCTCAATATATGAACCACCAATTTGACACACTGTGTATCATTGGCCCTAATAAAAAATGAAACACTTTGCTGTAAAAAATATTTGTTTAATTGTCATTTCTTGGGGAAAATGATATTATCAATTAGACATTTTTTATCTTAAGCTATGGGTCATGTAAATTTTCATTAGTACTTAAAAATCGACAAACGTACGGGGCGGCGCGCTGCCATAGAACACCTATTGTCAGCGCAATTCGTTAACGAGACATGCAAAATTACCTAGCTCGCTATTTGCCGAATTATTTGTATTTTTAAAGTGAAGAAGACTGGGCCGTCACGTTCGGATATGTGACGCCCATTCCAATAATGGGCGTCATCTTCAGCCAAGCTGTTGCTATAAACCTATTGTTTTATTCTCACTTTTCTCGAAAACGATAACAAGGGGAAATTTGGAATTTGGCACGTTTTTAGGCAACACTTGGGGGCCCCGGACCGTAAATTGTTTTTGGCGATAAGATTTTTCGTTTGCGAGTCATTATGTAAAATCTGTGATTTTTCAAAATTTCGCTTTATCACGATAACTGCTGAAAAAATTAAACAATTTTGATGAAATTTTCTGGGCACGTGCCCGTATTTTCTTCCAGCGGGTATATTTTTTAAAAAGAGGTCACTTTCTGTCGTTTTAGCGCCGAAAAAGTTGCGAGGATCAAAAAACTTTCTGGGAGAATAACCCTTTAAATACTTCTCTGTTTCGAAAATATCGGGAAATTCGACTTTTCAGGGAAGATGCAAAATCATCGATTTCGTAAACCTCGTGATCTCTGCTATAAAATAGTCCTGTAACAATTTTCCTTGCGAGATCGGGAAATACAAGAAAACCGAGGTTAAACTGAAACATGCAGAAAATCGTAAAAAATTTTCAATTTTCAAAATTGCGAGTCTGAACTGGAAAATTTAAAGGAATACGTCTTTCGGTATTTTACATGAAGTTTAGGTTAAAATGTGTAGGTTTATTGGCCGGAATCTCATTGAGAATGAAAAAATGGGTCGGGATCGGAAAATGTGGAAATTTTGTGGTGACTAAAGGAAGTTTCTGCCGTATTTTATAATAGACTTCGAGGTAAATATTTATTTATTAGCATACAATGCGTATAGTGATTGTGGTAAATAGATTTATTTACCAGAAATCTCATTCAAAACGATTTCAAGATGGGAAAATGAGCCAGGATCGGAGAATTTGGACATTTTCAAGCACATTTAAGTAGCAGTTTTTGCCGATTTTATGGGAGGTTTTGAGGTACAATTTTACTTTAAACATCGAAGTTGTGGTAAATAAGTTCAAAATATAAAACACAAAAAAATATATATATAAATTATATATTTCATAATTAATATTAATCTCGCAATCATTGTTGAAGTTTTGACTTCTTAACACACCTTTTTTTTCTATTAACATTCTTGAAAATACTTTTACGCCATTGAATTCTTCTAATGTAAAAATAATATCATCATATCCCTTGGTGAATAATACATTAACTTGGGCATATGGTACATTACCTTCGAATGCAGGAACTGTAAAATAAATAATAAGTCAAAAGCGTTAAGGAATGCCATTATATTTTTCTGGCATTCTTAACAATAGAGCGGAAGTACTTTGTAAGAGAAATTTACCGCTGAGTTTTGCAGTTGTTCGTATAATTGTTTGAGGGCACTAAAGAAGTTGACATTACTTCCAGCATATTATTTTTGGAAGTTGAACAGCAA
>MU183381.1:167958-205199 GCA_016904865.1 Pissodes strobi | reverse complement strand
AAAGTTCCATCAAGAATATAACCCAAAATATTTAACATTTTGGTAGAGCTGGGTTATATTAATTAACCATCAAGCAAATTATCTTTTTTAATCAATATTTAGCGGTGGTTAACCCTGCGTTACTCGCGTGGTTAAATAAAACGCCATTGCTCGAAGGTGAGCGTGGAGTTCACCTGCGAATTATGTACATCATTTTGATGTTTTATAAGTCACAAAAAACAAATGGAATACATATTATGTTTTATTATCAAAACTAAATATTTTCTTGCAACATTGCCAGCATTAACAAAATTAAATATATTTTCATGAACATAAACATAAATAAGTTGAATTCTGCAACAGGTAATTTGCTAAAAGCAAATAGGATGATGTTTTTACAGAAAAATCAGTCGGATTCAGGATCTTTATCGCATCCACGCTCAGTACAAAAAATTGCAATAGTATGTTCTTTACAAATTGCTCTAAAGCACTTTGCGCATTTTGAGGTTGTTTTGCTGTTCTTTTTCTTGGGACAGTAGGAGCATTGTGGCCTTGCGTCTGTCTCATTTTCCTCTCGAACATCTCTCTTCTGTGTCAAAGGAAAATGCAGGTATTTTTTTTATTTGTAAACTTAGCAGAAATGGTAGATTTTGCGACGCTCTTCTTTGCATATGTGGAGTAACGAGTTGTCTGGCAAAAATTTTCAGATACTCCCGTCTTGGTTGGTTTGAATCTAATACATTTGTTCTGAATATAATGTTCCCATTTATTCTAGCTTTGTTCAACATACTAAAAAAAAACAGTCAAAGGCCACCTACATGCGATTCTTGACAGGGAATAAATACTTTTGAGTTGGTACACAGAATCTACTCCAGATTTAGTTTGATTGTAAAAAGTAACAGCTGCTGGTTTGCATGCTTCGCCACTTTCTTTATCAATGTCGGGACGTACGAACCTAATATAGGTTTTCGACCAAAAGCAAACATACTGCTGCAGATGGGTCTTTGTTTAATTGCAACAAATATTTCTGGAATTTCACGGTTGCTTTTCCTAATTATCCCAACTAAAGCTATTCTTTGCTTTTTGAGTTCTTCTGCTAACGGAACTGAGGTGAATCGCAGGTTAAATTTCGTCCTGAATTGCGAATGAGTTCACACATTCGTTTCACCACACTAGCTGGATTGTTATCAACATAAAATGGACCCTCAGGCTGCTTTCCCGCATAAATCTCCATTTTGACAGTATAGAATAAACAGCCAAGGCAAATATTTTTATCCCGTATTTGTTAGGTTTACTGGGGATATAACTCTGAATCAGTCTCATGACTACAATTGACGCCCACAGAATCTGTGTCGCTTTCCTCATCATTAAAATTTTGCTCTTGCGCCTGTTTAAATAACAAATCCTCTTGCTTCAACTCTCCAAATATTTTAAAGAGTCTCGCCTGTTCTTTCGGATCCATTGCATATTAATATTGAAGAGCCAGGTAGTTTGCATACAATTAAATACACTATACTACTATAGCTTTACAACAATAGATCCTCAACTCAAGGATCAACTATCTGCAAGACGCCCTTTGCGCGCCAGTTATATCCAGTCGAACATATATCGAGAATATTCCGGAAGCGACCGCCACTTCTCTATTAATCTCGACCTTGGCCGCACTATACATCGGGAAAATAATAGAGCTGTTACGAATGTTGTCGATAGGCGATGAATCATGCGGAAATAACGTAGATGCTGTAAGTTAGTTGTATAGGGTAATATACTAGATTTTCAGTTGACTAGTACTTATTGGGCAGTACGAAACTCCGCACAGTCAGTTGAGAGAAATTCCTCATATTATAAAATTGTATGCACAAAAAGGTTCATAAAACTCCGCACATCACAAAATTGTATGCACAAACTGTATATGAAACGACGTACAACACTTCAGCTTTATATTATTTTTGAAATGAAACAGAATATAATTTCGAAATATAAAACACCACGTATTGCCCTACGCTCGCTCCGGAGGCGTAACTAGCAAAAGTGAACCCAAACATCTAATAGTAAAGCCATAAACCCTACCCCACTTAGTATAGAATCATCCAACACTTAATGGACTGCCAATGCAGAAATGTTTAGAAACTAATTTTCCTGGTCTTATTAGCAAATATATTTCCTTTAGTATATCTTACTCATAGCTCATTTTAATCTAGATGTCACTCCTTGCAATATTTTTTATCCCCCAAGAAAGCCATTTATCTTATCTGGATGTATCCCTCCTGTCACGCCTCTGCTCTCCCGGTAAGAAATCTCAAGACTCAAGAGATGCATGCGTCTAAATTTAAGACCTAAAAGCTGACTACTAAATGTAAAATTATAAGGAATGGCGCCTCGCGGATCATAAATATTTATGTTTTTGCTCACTTTGTAATTTTGTTAACGCACCTTAGAAACGCAAAAGTTGTCATTCATTATTTAACCGGGATTTAAAATAATTACGTGGTTGCAAAATGAAAACAATGAACAATAAAACACTTTACGAATCTCTTAATTAAAAATACTGTAATTACAGTTTCACTGCAAGTTAGAGCTTTATTTACCATTAATCCTTTCGGTTGGAGTGATACTTTACGCTTCTTAAGACTCTGCAGTGCATTCACATTTGTATGAAGGTATTTTTATTCACGGTAAAAATACTGTTATAATGCATTTTAATTGATATATGTATGAGTGGAATATAAATGACAAAGATAGTGACATAGTGACAATGATATAATATTAATTCCTTGAAGTTTTAATTTGAATTACGGTGTGAGAACATTACATTTTATATTATAATATTATGTACTTGGATTCCAACTAAACGAGGCTGGTGGAATCGGAGACTTCGACTCAATAATTCACTTAATGAAATGAATATATATTATATTCATAATATATATTCATGAATAGGTATTAATTTTCCAAAAATATTTTAAGCGCATTGCAGCTAAAAGTACCAAAATACAAGCATACATTCACTCGCCTCTATATGACAAGCCACTCTCTCTTCTATGTTTTTAGTTTTATAATATTCATCTATGTAATTTCTTAAAATAATAATATTCTTTCACAAATATCAACCCTTTGGATAACATGATAAAATGAACTGAATATATCATAAAATGCAAACCACCTTCTTTATCTTATCCCCAAGATAAACATTCTATAATTTTTTCATTAAATTTTTTGAATCAATATAATGCTTATTTTTCCATCAAATGATTTTATTTTATAGATCATTTTTAAGTTAGTTTAAAAAGTGATTTATTAAAATTAGATACGGATTGACCTTAAAGTCAGAACCTGATTTACATAGTCCATCCAGAAAAGTTTGACAGCACACAACCTCAAATATAACGCAGAGCGCAGGTACATAGACCATAAAAACGAAGACGCAGTAGATCATAGGCGTTATCAAAAATTACCTAGCTTTCGTAATATTCGAGCACAAAAGGATCATTTGACACTGACATATAATACTTTAAGTACTTTATTGCTTCATGGAGAAAGTAATCTGTGTAGATATAAGTATAAGCTCTATATGAAAAAAACCTAAATTTAGTCTTCTGTTCGACTCCTACACTGATCTCCAAAACATGATGGCATAGATTTTCTTCCACGTAGTTGTAAAGATAAAACCATGATTGCTTTGAATGCACACATCAAATGCTCTTGCTATTAGGAATTCAAGATCAACTGGTGCCAATATGACAGAAGCTAATGAAAGTACAATTTGTCAGTGGCGACTCCTGGGTTTATAAAGTGGGAGGGCGCAGGGGTAGAAGGGATCCAAAAGCCCGCCGCAGACACTGCCGGAGGCTAAGCCCGCCGAAGGCGGAAAGTTGTCGGGCTGACACGCCCAATTTTCGCTTAAGTCGTTAAAATCGTTAAAAAAACAAAAAGGTCATGGGGCCCCTTGTGGCCGATATATTTATATTTAAGAACAAGAAGAATATAGGAAAAACACATTAAAAACATAAGCATGACGATGAATGGTATTTACATTAAATCAAACCAGTTTTTCCATATATATCAAGGTTTCAATTTAAAATCCTAATTATGTAATTGCAATAAGCATATAGTTATTTCGTTTTTAAATATAAATATATAAAATATGTTAACAGTTTCCTACTAATTTTTTAATAATTAACAACACTACCAACAAAATTAACAACATCCTTCCCCGCTTGACCGTCTGTTATTAATTATATAAATCCGAAAAACGGCAAACGTAAATCGAACCGAACATGGAACTACTTGACTAACCCAAAATATCCAAAAAAAGTGCATTCTTTACCGCCCGTCGGCCAACATCGACAATTTGTCCAATAGGAAGCCACACATCCACGGAAACTTATCATAAGCGTTTTCCCGTTTGAAATATCTATTAAATTCCCTTGTTTTTTTCCGTAAAAGTTTTTTTTATAACTAAATCAGGAGTAGGCCTTCCCAATTGCTTGACACTAAGCTGGTTCTCATAATTTAGAGGTCTGTTTTAAAAAATATATGCCATTGAATTCATTTTAACAAAATAATTTGCCGTAAATTTATATTAAACACTAAACAAAAATAAAATGGTTCAAGTTGTTCGGAATTACCTACTTAGTTCTTAGTTTATGATAGAACACATTCACTTATCCACAAAATTCTCGATAATACTAATGTTTAACTAAGCTTAATTAAAAGAAACGCGCCAGCATCGCCACTCTATTATTTCTCTAATCGCAAAATTTCAATCAAAACTCCAGTCAAAACAAACGCGACAAGCGGTGAAAATCACAAATCAAAGGGATACCGACAAGTGGACGCAATAAGAATGTGCGCCAATCGGCTATTCCAGGCGGCGCGGCGCTTAATACAGCCGTTGCCATAGGAACCGCGTAAACAAAATACGTGTTCTATGACGATCTGTGACGTAAAATCGAGACGCGTGAACGTGTGCGTATGTTAGTAAATTGCTCTAGTACTTTGATACATAATTAGATAATGGTAATGCTAAATACGCTAAAAAAATTACAAATAATTATGGAATTTTTGGGGGGCACATGTTCCTGTTCCCCACGGCAATTTATAGACTTCTTAGAGAAAGAAAGGATACAAGTAGTTTAGACTCTCCTCAAATCTACAACAAGGAAACACTACATTTTGTGTCATAAGAAGGTAAGTTCACTCACACTCTGTACCAATGCCAATGTTGACACTAGTGAACTTTGCGGAAGTTTGAAGATCGTTGATTGTTGAATACCCCTCGGATGGTTTTCTTTGGTGTACGAAAAAACAACTTGTCTATCTTGCGCCAATTCCCCAAATCCTTGCCCGAATGTTTGAAAGTTAACGAAGGACGTTTACACAATTTAATGCTTGAACTGTTTATTTTTGTTATTATAATGTATTGTTATTTGTTATTATTATTTTCGTTATTGCTTTATTACTATGGCAGAGTTTTATCCACAATACCGAAATATAATTTTTTAACTCGACGCGCGTTTCGCTAACAATGTTAGAATCATCAAGAGATGATTAAGACGTATTTTTAATCATCTCCTCATGAGCGCGCAAAAATTCCGTTTCGGTATTGTGGATAAAACTGTGGCGTAGAAATAAATTAATAACGAGAATTATAATAACAAATAACAATAAATTAATAACAAAAAGAAAAAATCAATTGTTAAATCTCAAATAATCGAAAATTTGTCTCAGAACATGGTCTGTTGTTGCTACTTGTACCTCACAGGTCTCTAGGACAGGAATGCCTTCCTTACTAGATTCCGATGCTCTAACTTAGTGTGAACTGGCGCAAGATAGACAATTTATTTTATTTTATCTTGATAAAAATCAAGAGAAGTAAGATCAGGCGACTTCGGGGGGCCAAATCGACTGATCGAATCGATGAGTCCAAGGATCCTCAAACATCTGCATAAGTTAACTAGTGACAACATTGGTGCAGTGAGCTGGTGCATCATCTAATACCAACAATTCATCAGTAATTCAAGATTTTACTCGTCGAGGAAGATTGATAGGTACTTTTTAAAATTTAATTTTCTCGGTTTCTTTAACAAAGTTCGGATTTTCTGCGGCCCTAAAATGTGAATGCCTCCTATTAAAATGCCTTCCCTAGTAAATTTGCTTTCATCGGTCCAAATATATTTTTTTTAAATTTCGGTCTTGTGTTGGAATTAAGATCGTTTTACAAAATTCGATACGTTTTAGAAGCTCATTAGGTTTGATGGCTAGAAGTGTTACAAATTTGTAATTATGCATCCCATGTGTATGCAGAATCCTTTCTATCCATTTATAAGATATTCCTAAGAATAAATTGTCACATGAGGAAGTACAGAAAAATATGCCAAGAGATTTATTTGATTGTCCTCGTTACCTGTTGTTTCCACCCGCTTCAAATTTTTTGACGCATTGGAACCGAGTTCGGATATTGCTGGTTAAGCTTCTACATGTTTCCAAATTAAATTTGTTAAATTGACCATGAATGTAGAAGAGATTTAAAATTTGCTTGTTTGTATAACAATTTGCCGTCTCCAGAGAATAGATTACGAAGACCGAAACAGAATTTTTCGCGCGTTCATTATAAAACGTAGTTTTAATCATTTCCTGATGATGTTAACATGGTTAGCGAAACGCGCGTCCAGTGCAAAAATTTTATTCCGGTATTGTGAGTAGAATTGTAGAAGTTTCCAAACCCAAACATTACTACTGTTTTATTGTTTGAAATCATGGCTTAGAAGTATATGACATTATATAACAGTTTTAGATGGAAAATAATTGGTCTTTTGCACTATAAAATATAGGTGTTCCATTTAAAATTCAAGCATAATTTGCCTATTTATGTTCTTCCAAAAGACTATTATTTTAAAGATATCCAGTATAAATTATTTCAATTTCCATGACAATCTATTAAGGAACAGCAACCAAAGCGCAGATCTCTACCTATATGAGTTGCAAAAAAGTGTAGTTTTAGTAGCAGGTGCTTGTTTTTAAATTTCCTAAAAAATAATTTTTATTTCCGAAACGGCTTAAGGTATTTTAAAAAACGTGGTAAGGACGCAGTGCCAAAAATATTTTTTAAATAAATATCAGGGCCTCTTAACACAAATATCTGGTAAAGATTCACAATGATTTGCTAATTGAAAATATTAATCAATACCTTTCCATCGAATTCACCTGTAATATTTTTTACAAAGTTTTCCGCCTAAAGTAGGTAATATAGAAAAATAAAAGAAGGTTAGTTTGGGTTAAGATAGGGTTAGTATAGGATTGAAATTTAATTTTGTCCGTTCAAATGGGCTAACTCCTAATAAAAATCCACTCTCTTATTCCGAGCATATGATTATAAAATTCTGTACCATCACTAATTCCCCGACACCGAAGAAATTCCATAGAAGATAAGGCGAGTTAAGATAATTATCCTTCCGACATCGACAGTGCAAACGAAGCAAAAAGAACTTTAAAGATAAGGTAGGTAGCTTCTGGCCCGACTTCAAATTATTATCATTATGAATAACTCGCTTGTGCTTTTTGGACTGTGGATAATGGGCAGATGCCAGTTATTAAGTAGAAACAAGCCGAATTTCGAACCATCAGCTTTCGAACCTTTATTTTACCTGAAAGTCGTTTATTTCTTCATCCCGAATGGTCAAAATTGTTGGTTATCGGATAATAATTAAAAGAATTAGTGAGATGCCCTGGGCGAAGAAACTGTTTTAGTACGAAATAGGTTAACGACTCGAGCAGAAGTTGAAGAGCCTTTATTTTAGTTTCAGTTGGATCCACCGGAAGTCAGTATAATTACCTAAATATGCTACACTTTGTTTCTGAGTAAGGTTTATTTTTGGATGGCAATTAAGTTAATTCTATTTTTTTAAATAATTGCAACATTAATCATTGTTAGATTGTTTTGCGTTTAAAGTCATTTCATTTACACATATGTATGAGTATGACCATTGACCACCTTCAAAAACTCAACTATTTCAGTATTGAAGATAGATTGACTATAGCAACCAAGGAAATACAATCCTAATAAATATGGTAAAAAAATTTATTATTTTGTTTAATTGATATATTGATTGGTTCATATATTGATTGATCGACAACTGAATAACTGAAATGTCGATTAATCAATTAATCGAAAAATAATTAATGGTAAAGAAGTGTTACCAGCTAAAAGCTTTACACTTGTTTTTTTAAGGATTATTTTGGAAGAGAGTTAAGAAGCATTCGAATACAGTAATCACGTTTATGGATATACCCGTGACATGAAAGTAATACAATCAATGTAGATTAATTTTTAGGAATAATTAATTAGTGGGTGAATTTTGAATATCCATTTTTCACCAAAACTGAGAGCTTATGTTACGAAATTTCATAAGTTATTTTCTCGATTCATATGCATTATTTTATTTCCTTTGCTATTTAATTTTCAAACGTTAATAATTCGAGAACGGTTAAATTTAGATACATAAATTATATTCAGAAATTTAATATACAGGGGGCTCGGTTTAAAAATATATCTGACGTGCCACTCGTTTCTGCAACATCCTGTGTATACGAAAATACACGTTGGAAATGGCCTACATAAATCCCTACAACTTTTGTCGTTGTAATATTATAGAAGGTCGCGTGAGTTAGAATCAAGACGAGAACTAAAATTAAGTTTACAAAGAATGTCTTATATGTTACGAGCTTGAATACCGAATGTCCTCGGATGGTCCCAAATGGTTTCCAACCGAACTTCTTATCTTAAATCCTTAATGGTCAAAGTCTCTAAATAATAAACAAGTTAATTTTGGGAAAATATTACTCCTAAGTATACACAACATAAAGAATTATAAATAATATTATTGTGAACTTAAATGACTAATTCCTATAAGGGTTAATTACTAGCCAGGTCCGTAATTCGTGCGAGATGAAAGTTGAAGAGGAAGGCAATTACGTATTGTGGATTAACGAATTCAATTTAGAAAGGAGTTCGTCATCCAGCTGATGAATGTAAATGTAGAGAGGAGGCTAAAATCAGGAAATAAAATCTTCGAAAAAATTGTAAAACTCATGGAAGTCGATATAATTACGCAAATATGCCACAGCTTATTTTTGGGTGGGAATTGAAGACTAGTTTATTAAATTGCAAAACTTTTAACTGTTCTGCGCGTTATATTTTCATATCTACATTTTTAACTTTATCTTTTTTTAAACTTTAAAAACGGAGCCGCCAAATCTGTCTTCCAATCGTTAAGTTTTAAAGATACCTATTTCAGTTCATTATGGTATGGTCAATATATTATTGGACTGGTGCCAGTTTATACCCTGGGTTTTAACCCAAAGCGGTTCTATTTATTACAGATTCAAGTGGCTTAAAAGGAATATGTATTTGCAGCCAATAAAACTTCCAATAACAAAGAAAATAAAACGACTTTAAATTGAAGATCAAAAATAGTTAAAATTTTTAGTTTTAAGTGTCTAGTTATTTTTATGCATTCTTTAGCTCTGTTGAATTGTATAGAATCGAATGAAAAGTTTGATAAAGGAAAAACATTGATTGGAGGTGATCAATGTATATGGCCACCCATAGATAGACCGAACGTCTCCTGTTAATGTTCGGTGGTTTCGACACCGAACATTAACAATAGACTAGAAGGTTCACTCTAAGCCCCGCCCCAAGTATTTCCCTCCTTGCTTCGTCGCGGAACCTGAAGAAATGCTGGTAATCCGTTCAGGCCTCGTGCCACGTTTCACGCCGTCTGATCTAAAGTCTGGCGTCTCGCCTTTGTAAAAGCGCTACATCAAAAGTGCCGACTGCGGGTGGACCTTCTAGATTCTAGTATTCTTGTCCAAATTTAGTTGTTTTTGAGTTACATACATGCATGTCAATTTGGCACACAATGATGCTAAATTCCTAACAGACAATTGATTCAAAACCATGATTTTTAGTTTTTATATCAAAGCATACTTTTACAACTACGTGGAACAAAATTTGACGCCATTTTTCAGAAACGCAGTGTAGCAAGTCGAATACAAGACTAAATGCAGTTCATAAAGCTTATACTTATATCAACATAGATTAATTTATCTCTGAAGCAATAAAATAATTAAATGGCATAAAAATATTGTATGCCAGTGTCAAAGGGCCCTTTGTGCTGGAATATTACAGATTTGGTAACGCGTTTTTATGGTCTGCTCTGTAGGGTATAATTGGGGTTATATGCTGTCAAACATTTCTGAATAAACTATGGATTATTTTGAATAATCTGTCAGTACATATTCCCATTCAAGACACCATCGAAAAACTGTGGCCCAATGAGTTTATTATCAAGTATGCCGCATCATAGGTTTGATACTGAAACTCCCGGTAACTATGACGATTTTATGTTGCTCAATGTCTCGGAATTTCTCCTGTTTATATTTATCATACCATTCCTTACAAAGTTTGGTTCGGATGGACAAAGAATGTTTTGTAGAAATATTTTATTATTATTCATTATTTTCAGCAATTCAAAATTCTACATTCTCTTTTTTCTTCACCGAACTTAATAATTTTGAAGTGGGTTTAATTTTGAAAGCTTTGTGACCAGCTGTGATGTATTTTTTAATGATCTGAACTTGGTTCTTGGTTCGAATCGATTTATATGGATTTTTTTGAATAGAGAGAAAATACTCAGTTCATCATCTTCATCCTGTGGAATATGTTTTCCTTTCTGTTTAAATTTGAATTCTGCTGATATTTTATAAATATTTCTCTAATTGTTTGCTTACAGGAAACGTGCTACACGCATTATTTCTTCGAAGTTCTTGCTGTGCGATTTTCACATTATAATTATTTTTAATATAAGCGATTAAAATAGATTACTTTTCATGTTCAGAATAAGGTTTTTTTGAATATCCATTTTTCATCAAAACTGAGAGCTTATGTTACGAAATTACACAAGTTAATGTATCGATTTATATGCATTATCTAATTTCCTTTGCTATTTAATTTTGAGACGTTAATAATTCGAGAACGGTTCAATTTAGATACATACATTATATTCAGAAATTCAATATACAAGTGCTCTGTTTAGAAATATATAACTTTGACCTGCCAATCGTTTCTACAATATCCTGTGTATACGAAAATATACGTTGGAAATAGCCTACATAAATCTTTACAAATTTGGTATTTGTAATATTATACAAGATTCAATTAAACTTAGAGGGGCCTTCGACACCCAGCTGATGAATTTAAATGAAGAAAGGAGGAGAGAATCAGCAAAGAAAATCTTGGAATATTTTCTGAAATAAAAAAGACCATAAAACTCATGGAAGTCGGTATAATTTCCCAAATATGCCACACTTTGTCTTCCAAGTAGGTACAGCTTATTTTTGGGTGAGAATTTCATCAGACTAGTTTATTAAATTACAAAAACTTTTAACTGTTCTGGGCATTATATTTTCATATTTACATTTTCATCTTTATCTTCTAACCTTTTAAAACGGAGCCGCCAAATCTGTCTTCCAATCGTAAAGTTTTTTAAGATTACCTATTTCAGTTCATTATGGTCAATAAATTATTGGACTGGTGCCAGTTTATACCCTGGGTTCTGAACTAAAGCGGTTCCCTTTATTATAGATTCAAGTGGCCTAAAAGGAATATGTACTTACAACCAATAAAACTTCCACTAACAAAGAAAATAAAACGACTTTGTTGAATAGCAAAAATAGTTCAAATTTTTTGCTTTAAGCATTGTTTTATGCATTCTTTAGCTCTGTCTAATTTTATAGAATCGGATGGAAAGTTTGTCAAAAGAAAAAACATTGATTGGAGATGATCAATTGAGTCTATCAGTTGTGTAACCGTAGTTTGGACAAGGTGTCCAGATTTCGTTGTTTTTGAGTTACAATCTTGATTTTTTGACCACTCTTCTTATTTCCAGTGGAGTGATATTATGTTATATACAATAGTTTTTGTTTTCTGCGTAGAATTCAGTGAAGTTTTCTATAAAAGGTGTATCGTTCGAGATTTCAGGTAAACCTAGGTTTTTCTTAATGAGACGCCCTGCTCTGAGCCTTTCAAAAGTTATGTATTTGTCTATATCTGTTTTAAAAATTCATTTTTCTATTCGTATACTTTAATTAATTTATTTATTACAGATTTATTACCTATACTTTAATGAGATCCATTAGTGTATGCAACTCACATTTATTAGCTATTAAGACACTGGAACGCTCATACTGGCGTCTTATAGGTATCATTAAATGATCATTGTTTGATAAACTATTTAATATTTAACACAATTTACTTAATTAATAGAGACCGTGGTTACGTTTTAAAAAATAAAATCTTTTCTAATAGGCTCTCTCTATTATTATGTTACCCGTCATTTTACAGCAAACGATGAGGTTTTAAAGGATAAATAATGTCGCAAATTATGATAACTAATAGTTACGGGAATAACTATTTTCCTAACAAGTGCGGAGTGATACTTTTACACACGCGATTGCAATTGACCCGAACGACGCCGACGCGACGCGAAACTTCCTCGTTCAGTCAAAAATGTTTGAACAGCATAATTTCTTTTGGTCATCCTGATCCAATTTTCTTATTGAACAGGTAGGTATACCACTCGTCTTTTTTTTCATAATAATAAGTGTGCAGCTAATCTAAGAATTTTCTGAATATTTCCGTATGAGGTTTTTTTTTAATTCGCCTGCTTTTGGTTCTATATAACTGATGGTTCTGCACTCAACCAAATTTTCGAAACTACTGCAGCATTTTTGATGCCTAATTTATTTGTTTTATTCCTCGATAAAAAGTAGGTCTGGAAGCTGGAAAATTAATTTCTATAATTGCCTTCTGCGCTGAGTAAAAAATGTCAACAGCATAATTAATCCAATTTTTCTATCAGAGGGTACTCGTCTTTTACTTTTGCCTGTTTTTTTTTTAATTCGCCTGTATTTGATTATATGTAATTGATTGTTTGCTTTTCAATTAACCAAAATTTCGAAACTACAGCAGTATTTTTGGTGTCTGGTATGTTTTATTCTTCGATAAAGAGTATAATTCAGTAATATTACGATTTATATCGGACAAAATTCTGAAAGTTTTGAAAATTGGTAGAAATGTTAGGTATGACATAAGAAATACTAAACTGAAAAGTTCCCACCCCTAGGACGTCGTTTTTACCCCCCTTTTCAAGTTTTCTAGATTTCTAGATTATCTCGATCTTGATAAAAAAAAAACCTATATAAAAAAATATTCCTCATAAAATTTTCTACGAAAAATGTCCCTATACATTTTTTCCTAAAATTAATAATAATGTGAGAAATAAGGCGTATAGATAAGGGTTACTTCAAGTTACACAGTAAATGCAATCTAATATACAGGGTGTCCCAGAATATGTGGGCAATCTCCTGGATTCATATAGATGAAGCGAAAATAACATTATAAGTTCATATAAATTTGTTTCCTACAAGCACCACCCTACGGAAATATGGGCCCCTAAATGACGCCACTGGCAATTGGTTTTTCCTGAATAACTTTTAAACTACTTGGAGTAATTTAATATTTTTTTAATATGGTAGATACTAGGTAAGTATCCTTAAAATGGACCCTTTGAAATACATTTGACTTATTTAGTTCGCCGGGACGGACTAGCGTTAAGAAAATAGCGCTATTTTTTTTTTGCACCATGTATGATAAAGACACAACACTAGAGCTTAAACCTAAAGCTTAAAAAAGGTACTCTTTATCGATGTCGATAAGTTGAACTGTTTTCGAATAAAAAATGTTTTTGTTTAATATGGTTTTTATGAAATAATTTTTATGTCGGTTCAACATGACCTCCATCTAATCTTATGCATTCCGTAGCTCTAAGAATTGAAGATTGTTTGACCCTCCACAATGCCCCAACTTTAGACGTTATTTCGCGTCAATAAAAAATAATTATTTCCATAAGTTTTCTCTATTGTCAATTGGGCTCCTAAATGGCGCCGCTGGAAATCGGTTTTTCCTGAATAACTTTTAAACTACCTAATAATTTATGAATATGATGGATACTAGATAAGTCTCGTTAAAATGGACCATTTGAAATACACTTGGTATATTTAATTCGTCAGAGATGGACTAGCTCTAACACAATAACGCTATTTTTTTTGGTACCCTGTATAATAAAGACACAACAATAATATTTTTGGAGAGCTTAAACTTAAAACTGTTGGGGCATTGTGAAGGGTCAAACAATCTTCAATTCATAGAGCTAGAGAATGCATAAGATTAGAAGGAGGTCATGTTGAACCGACATAAAAATTATTTAATAAAAACCATATTAAACAAAAATATTTTTTATTCTAAAACAGTTCAATTTATCGACATCGATAAAGAGTACCTTTTTTTAGCTTTAGGTTTAAGATCTCTAAAAATATTAGTGTTGTGCCTTTATCATACAGAATGCAAAAAAAATTAGCGCTATTGTCTTAACGCTAGTCCGTCCCTGGCGAACTAAATAAGCCAAATGTATTTCAAAGGGTTCATTTTAAGGATACTTACCTAGTAGGTATCTACCATATTAAAAAATATTAAATTACGCCAAGTAGTTTAAAAGTTATTCAGGAAAAACCAATTTCCAGTGGCGTCATTTAGGGGCATATATCTCCGTAGGGGGGGGCTTGTAGGAAAAAAAATTATATATGTTATCTTCGCTTCATCTATATGAATCCGGGAGATTGCCCACATATTCTGGGATACCCTGTATAATATACTATAAAGTCCAATGCTGAAGGCTAAAAAGTTGGTAGTAGGCTACTGGCATCACTTAAAATTAAAATAAATTTACCACTTTTACTCTCTTAATCCTATAAAACCTCTCGATTTTCAAAGAGGAAGTACTATTCTATAGGGATCGTATTTGTTTCCACACCACCTCAGAGGTAAAGTACTTGGCGCGTTTTTTTTACGTGGTGTCCCCAGTAGGCCTAATCCACTAATTCTTAGAAGACTATGTTACTCTTCGCCATCTTCCATAGATTCGACGTTCATGCATGCTTGCCCATGACAATGGTAACACATTGCAGAGCAATGTAATCCTGCTCTTCTGCAACTGCACCTGTGTTCGCATCCTATTTTACATGAACCTGTCAGTGTTAAAACAGATTCGGGAGCTGGTTCTTTTGTTATCATAATTGTGGTTAATATACCGCTGACAAATCGTTCACCCGCATCTGCAATTTCTTCATGAGTAGCTTTTTCATTATTAAAGATTTGCACGATATTTTGTAGGTCATCCGTAAAAGTAATGCATCATCGTAGTGACCTTGAGTCGTCATGGTATGTGTAGTAGGAGAAAATAAAACTTATTACACTATCGAGTGTGAAATAGTGGTTATCGATTTATATTTTTACTTTTTTTTGGGTAAGACCACTTTGGGCGCTTTGCATAATCAGCCATACATTTAACGAATTATTATATCCCGCCCTGATTTCGTTTGCGCTTTATTTACCAAACAACGAGACATTTTAGGGGAAATTCTTATAGAACCTTTTTTGTGGAGAATTTTATGAGGAAGAAGTTTGTATATAAGTACTTTCACCTACCATGCACTGTTTGGTAGATATTCCGAAAAAACTTAAAATTGGGGTGGAAACAATGCTCTAAGAGATAAAGCACATACTTTAGGCGTGGGAACTTTTTAGTTTACTAATATTTATGCTAATTTTTAAAACGTTCTTAATTTTGTCCGATATATTACAATTTTAACTGTAATATTACTGAATTAGTAGGTCTGAAACACTGAACTATATTTCATCTGTATGTGTCTTTAATTAGCCTGTATTTGATTCTATGTAATTGATTGTTTGCTCTTCAATTAACCAAGTTTTCGAAACTACAGCAGTATTTTTGATGTCTGGTATGTTTTATTCTTCGATAAAGAGTAGGTCTGGAACACTGAACTAATACTATAGGTCTGTAAGCGCCTTAACCGCTGAATTAAAAATGTCTAGAACCGAATCATTTTTTGTTTGGTCTTCTTGATCCAATTTTCCTATCATGTAGGTAGATATACCACTCGTCCTCTATATCTATGAAAATAAAAATAAAGCGTGCTAGGTTTGTAGACAGCTAATTTAACTATTTTTTTAATATTTCCGTACGTTTTTTTTAACTAGCTTGTATTTAGTTCTATATAATTGACTGTTTGCTCTTCATTGAACCAAATTTTAGAAGTATTTTTTGAATTTTTCCGTATGAGGTATTTTTTAATTAGCCCGGATTTTTTTATGGCAGTGGGAGATCCTATGGCACTGGACGAGCGGTGTGTGTGCGAAGATGCTATTTGGCACGGTTTTGAACAGCTGTAGGTTGTAATTAGGAGAAGAAAATATCCTGGAAGTTAGTTCCACAGTGATGCAGTGCGCCAGATAAAGGAGTTCTAGTAAAGTGATGTTCTACGTGTTTCCAATGGTGCGGTGAACGGGTGGCGTATTTAGGAAGCCTTCGCGTTACGAACCCCAGTTAAATAACGCCGCCTGATTGGCTAGGTAAGCACGTGTTACACTAACCCCGTCCAATGTTGTTTACGTTTTTTCACTTCACGCATTTATATTTATGCAATGCCCTCCGCTCGCTGCGCAACCAACAAAAACTAATCTAAACTAACCCAAGGCGTGCCAAAAAAACTAACTAATCGAAGAAAAAAAAAATAAACTTGCAAGGGCCGGGCGTCGAACCCATTGCTCCGCATTCCATACGCGAGCCTTACCACCTGAGCCAGGCGTTCACATTGCTGCTTTTCTCGAAAAGTCTCATACAAATGCGTGAAGTGAAAAAACGTAAACAACGTTGACGAACGGGGTTGGAGTTAGCCAATCAGGCGGCGTTATTTAACTAGGGTTCTCTAATGCGGAGGCAAACTAAATACGCGAACGAGTGCGCTCTATTGGCGTCTGTCGTTACTGTCTGACAGTTGCTGCCGGGGGCGGGCCAAATCCTGGAAATATCTGCCGTGAAAATATCCGTCAAACAGGGAGATCTCAGCCATAATATGTCTGTGGTGTTCCAGACTATCCAGATCCCACGTCAACTCCGGATCGTCGACAAGACGCACAGTTTTCTCCTGAATGGAATCCATAAGCTTTATGGTGTGCTTAGGTGCTCCACCCCAGATGTGTGAGCGATATTCTAAGCACGGTCTTATTTGCGCTTTGTAGAGCAAAAGTAGCTGCTGCGGTATATAGAATTTTTTGTTGCGAAATAGCGCACCAAGCTTCTGCGAGGCTGATTTTGCGATGGTAGCAACTTTGTTATACCAAGACATATTGCTGTTGACCGAGACACCCAGTAGTCCGATTTGCGACCCTGCCATAATGATGCCAGGGCCCGCCTATTGGTTTTCATGGTAAACGTGGCTACTTGGATTTTTGCTGCATTGAACTGGACCAAATTGTTGCAATCTGCTGCTGTCTGCGCTGATAAGTCTCAGTCGCTGGTAAAGGTTTTTCTGATCTAAATTGGGAGCCAAGGGTACTGTCATCTGCAAAACTGTAAACAGGATTATTGGTTTCGGTCAGCAGGTCATTAATATAGATGGGTTGAGAGTTGGTGAAAGTATTGCGCCCTGAGGCACGCCCGCATAAATGGTGAATGTGTCTGAGATAATAATGTCCATCAACTGCAACGTGCAGAGATCGGTTCTTAAGGAAACTGGCAACAGAGACGCCAGTAGTCCTAAGAACGACAGTTTGGAGAGTAATTCGTCATGCCAAACTCTGTCGAATGCCTTCGAAATATCCAACGCAATCGCTCGAGATTCTCCTTAGTTCTCCATTGCCCTCTGGATTACCCTACTCCATATTATTATATGAGTGACTTA
The DNA here is from genome assembly GCA_016904865.1 of Pissodes strobi. Classification (NCBI taxonomy): domain Eukaryota; kingdom Metazoa; phylum Arthropoda; class Insecta; order Coleoptera; family Curculionidae; genus Pissodes; species Pissodes strobi. The sequence goes on along the minus strand of MU183381.1, from coordinate 187,340 downwards.
TATAATGGATTGTTTGCTCTTCACTGAATTTTCGAAACTGCAGCAACATTTTTTATTTCTGGAGTATCTTATTCCTAGCTGAGTCAAAAATGTCTTGAAGAGCATAATTTTTGTTTAGTAGTTTGGTGGTTGGAATCCAGTTTTCCTTAGACGGGTAGGTATACAATTTTATTCGTCTTTTATTTTTGTGATAATATGAGTAGAGTGTACAAAGCTTGTAGCCAGAAAATCTAAATGTTTTTTGAATATTTCCATACGACGCTTTTTTTAATTCGCCTGCATTCGGTTCTATATAACTGATTGTTTTTTACTCAACCAAACTTTCGAAATTACAGCAGCATTTTTAACGTCTCTATTATTTGTTATATTTTTCAATAAAAACAGGTCTGGAAGCTGGAAAATTAGGTGTGTTTTATTTTGCGATAAAGAGTAAGTCTGGAAATTGGAAAATTAATTTCTACCTTCATTACTGCGTCAAAAATTTTTTGAATATCATAATTTTTTTTGGTAGTCCAGATCCAATTTTCCTATCAGGCAGGAAGACCACTCGTCTCCCATTTTTGTGAAAATACGAGTAAAGTGTGTAAGGTTTGTAGCCAGACAATTTAACTATTTTTTAAATATTTCCGTATGACGTATTTTTTAGTCTGTATTTGGTTCTATATAATTGATTTTATGGTCTCCATTTAATTACATTTTGGAAACTACAACAGCATATTGATCCCTATTCTTCGATAAATGGTAGGTCTGGAAGTTGGAAAATTAATTTCTACAATAATTGCCTTCGGCGCTGAATTAGAAATGTTTTGAACAGCATCATTTTTTTGCTTGTCCTGTCCTGATCCAATTTCCCCGTCACGCAGGTGAGTATACTACTCGTCTTCTATTTTTTTGTATTAATATGAGTAAAGTGTGCAAGGTTGGTAGCCAGCTGGTTTAAGCATTTTTTTTTTAATTTTTCCATATGACTTATTTTTTTAATTACACTGTATATTTGCTCTTCTCTCAATAAAATTTTCGAAACTGCAGCAAGATTTTTAATTCCTGGATTGCTTTATGCTTCGATAAAGAGTAGATTTTGAAGCCGGGAAATTAATTTCCACAATTGCCTTCCGCACTGAGTAAAAAATGCCTTAAAGAGCATCATTTTTTTTGTCGTCCTAATCCTATTTTCCTATCAGACAGGTAGGTATACTACCTATTTCTTTGTCAAGACGAGTTTAACCACTTTTGATAAATTAATGACCAATAAACATCAATTTATGACAATAAGGTATGCTTAAAGATAAATCGTATTGGAAATTTTAACATCCCCCCATAGAGGCTGTCCATAAACTTCTCTAGAATTAGACTGAACCCGTAATAAAATATTTAAGGAGGCCGGCTAACACCTGCAATATTCCATTGTACCTAAGGATAAATACATTTTGAAGTTATCCACGAGCACAGCAGCTAAATTCGTTAATATTCCGAGAGGGCTTTAGCAAAGATAAAATTATGCGGGCTTTAAAAACCAATTTAAGACTCTTCAAGTTTGCAAATCCTGCTTTTGTGTTCTGCTACAAATACGTACGAAGTATAGCGGCAGCTGCACACCTGCTAATCTCAGTGGATACGCTCACCAATTTCCGCTCGTATACAGAATCCTGCAAACTTCGAGCATCCGGCCTGCATAAACCAGCAGCACCGGTTTTCGTCAGGGGTTCCAATAGGATTAACATTCACCGATAGCACAATAATGAGAATCATTTTAAATTATATAAAGTATCCTATGTAATAATTCATATATGCTGATTTAAAAAGCCTACGAGCACAAGCCGTTCAATAACGTAAATTTTTTATATGAGGAAATGAATATGTTAAGTACCTCATCCTCCTTTTATGAGTACATTCACACAAGTCTATATTTAATTATGCAGTTTTTACAACTTCTAGAATAAATAAATTTGAATTATTCAATTAAAAACGGACACCTTATAATTAGGCCGGATTTTGAAATTATTAAAAATAGGCAGGCAAAAGCTTAGAATTTTGCAGGACATCCTCAAATTGATATCTATATAATATAAAAACACTTTTCATCTTGAATTGTAAAATATTAAATTATCAAATTTATAAACATATTAATAAATTGAAATGCAATATATATCATGGTGCAATACCAAAACCATGAAATATAAAAAAAAATTAAACAGGTACTAAGGATGCAGTCAAAGTTTCAGGAATTTATTATATTCATAAGATAAATTCAGACCTCCGAATTTGTAATGATTATCTTACATTTCTAAAAGTCAAACTTTTAGGTTCTCCATATTACAGAAATCCGATTGAATACGCCCTTAAATACATCGCGAGCTCGATCTCAAAAAGGATTTTATATTTCTATGTGATTTTAATAGTCGTCTCAAGGTGATATATTTAATTATGATACATTCATCGATGATTCAAGATTATATAGATTTACTTGAGACAAAAACGAGTTCAAACACATTATACTATGGAATGTCCGTATGTTATTATTAGCTCGAGAATACCACAGAAACCGGTAAAAAGAGAGAAAATAATTATTTGCACATTTTTATTTTTAACCATATTGTATGCAAAACATTCCTACAACACAGGATGTAGAAAATTTATTTTATACCGATGCTAATGCCTTGAAAATACGCATTATACTTAAGGAATATTACGAGGTAGCCTTTAATTGCTGAGTATTGTTAGTCGGATTTCTAGCATCCATAAAAACCCAAAAAGGTAAAATACCAATTTTCTTAATAAAGCAGTCACATTAAAAAGATGACAATGTAGGATATTCTTGGAGATTTGGCGATAAGAATATTTTAGTTCTTTGGCTGACTGTTTCAGTGCTTTAAAATTTAGTCACGCTTGCCTAGAAAACACAGAAAGCACCACCTAAATATAAATACCAAAATGGTACGTGACTTATTTTACAAGCTTCTGGTATATTTACAAGTCAATCTTGAAATAAAAAGTAATGTGATTTCATATTGCTTGTCTTCACATGATTTCACGAATTTTGCATGTTTATATTTGTACCTTTTTTACTTTATAAGGTTAAAAATAAAATATAAGATGCAAGTTGTCACTGTCAAAAAGAAATCATTACACAGTTGTCAGTTGATCTCGTCGTTTTCCCTTTAAATTATACGCTAAAGAGTGTCAGGAGTTAATTACTTAAACATGGTAGCAGCAGGTTTGGCTTTACCATTTACGACTAGGCTCCGGTCTCGGGGCGCCTGCTAAAAAAGATTTGTTAAAATATTAAAGAGAATGTTTATGATGAGTTAAAAGGAGGCGGCAAAACCTTCTGGGCCTAGGAGCGTCCAAAATTCAAATTCGGTCCTGGACAGCGCACGGTGGAACGGCCCCATGTAAACTGTTGGACATTTGAGAAAAATTTAAAGTGTGTATTTGGATATTGTATTGGTAGTTTTTTACTGTATGATAGTTGCGCTTTAACAATTTGCATCATTCATTAAAAAAAATAATTTCTTATGCACTTAATAACACTCTCGCAAACTTGAGTATTTTAAAGTGCATTGAAATTTCGTGTTTCGTGGTTACATTACTTGCTGGAAAGTGTACAAGGAATATTTTAAGCATATTTTTAAATTTCTGGTATATTTGAACCTTTTGTTATAATATAGGGCTAAGTCTTTGGTTTCATTATTTCACCATAGGTGTCGCTGTTCATAATGATTTTTTTGCGAATTTTTAAAGAGGCAAACATAAATTTAGACAACTTAAAATGTTAAAAAGTGTTAAACCAACCTTATACTACATTTTGTAGAATAACATTTCTACTTTGTATACTATACCCACAGCACATACACTACCAGCTACTCATCTCTACCGAAATCGGAAAGTTGGAATGTCGGGCACTGCGCATACCTGGCAGTGCCCTGAGCGGTTCAGTTCCACGGTCTCGTGATTTTTCAGGCAATGTAATGACACGAAGCGAACTGAATTTAAAATGGATATTCGCTTCAAAATCCACGACAAATTCGTCCGAAGCTACGGCTGTCCCTCTAAAAAGACCGGAAATTTCGGATTTTTATACAATTTTGCTATTTAAAATCGTTTTTAAACGGATTTTAGACGATAAAACATCATATTTTAAATTAAACGAACTGTTAAAAGTATTACTCAAATGCCCAGACGTTTAGAACAATATTAAGCCATGGCCCTCTTTTAAAATTTTCACTTGACTTTCCCAGATCAAAGGATACCGCCGCAAGATGAGTAGCTGGTTTATTGAATAAGCTGTGCTACACCTATATTCACATTTTGCCCGAAAGTGCCCGAATTTGGGAAAAACGCACTTTTCTGAAATAACCCATGTATTTTAAATAAAATTTTGCATTATTACGGTTACTTTTTATGCATTAACTCCGGAATAAAACTTTATGAGAAATTTAAAATGGCAATATCAAGGCGAAAACGACATGACAGGGCTAATAATAAAATTAATTATAAGTTATAAATTGTACATTTATATATATATTTTTTTTAGGTTCCACTATAAAACATCATAACGATCATTCCTAGTATTTATCAAGCCAATCAAGTTAATTTTTTTTTATTTTATAGATATTTACATAGAATGTAACTGAGCTGTCCTACGAAACAAATTAAATAATCCATGACATATTTGATTGTCAGAATGCATTTTTTGCAAGCAAGTCACTCGAGGTAATTTCAAATTTTATTTGCTTAATCCAAAAAAAAAAAATGAAAAGCGTGTTTTTTTTTCATAAGATTCGCTAAGGTGTCCTAGGGACACCACTGGTCTTTATAATATTAACAAATTAGGGCGAAATTAGCTCCTTACTATTACAGATAACATTGCCAAATTTCAACAAAAGTTGGGTAAAACATTTACGATATTTACAAAAAAACAATTAAAAAAAGTTTGACACCCTGTATCTTGGATTTCTAGAACCAGCTTCATATGAACTTTTCGCTCCTTCGGAATTTCCCAAGGAATCAATCCTAGAAGCTTATAACATGGTCACAATAACACCCTGTAGTAAGGTTTCGTTATGTCCGCCATCGTGAAATTAAAAATGGCGACACATTTTACTAGAAGCACAAGTCATTTGTATTACCTTTCAAACAAGGCATAAATGATTAAAATGGGTTCAGTAATAAAAAAAGTATATAGAAAAAATTCGATGTCCAAGCTCCCCCATAAACTCGTTCCACTGTGCAGCGGCGCGAAAAGTTATGAATTCAAGAAATAGTTGGTAACTAAAAAGTTAAGTCATAAGCAGCTGGTCCAAAAGCAGTCTCGTGCAGAATTACTGGAAAGGAAGACTAATGAATAATTCAAAGGTTGATGAGATTTACGACTGCAAGAAAGGTATGGTTGGAGTTTCACTGAATGTTGAGAACAAAACATATGATCTGTCAGACAACTTGAAGATGTTGTTGCGATACATACTTCCAAAGTGAAAACGAACGAACATCAGGTAGGTATTTCTAAATAAAAACAAGTAAATCACAGTGACAAATCACAGTGATATCACCTGTAAGTGCGATCTTTCTGAATTATCTTTGATTTACAATATACTAGGGACACTACCAGAGGAATACCTATTGCTCATTTAGGTCGAGTTCAAACCGTACGTTAGATAATTTAACAATCAACTTTTTGCATACGAGAAAGCTTTGTCATACAAAATGAGAGTTAGTTGTACAGAAGACAAAGACAAGAAAATTGAATGGTTAACCAAAGAAGTGGATATACAATTACTGCAAGAAATATGAACGCATGGTGAAACAGTGTGAAAAATGGAAAGCTGATGGCAATCTTCCAAAGATAAAAAAAAATTATGTTGTAAACAGGGTAAATATTAATTTAGAAGCTGTAACAAGTTCTGTAATGAGCATGAGTAACGGTCTGTCATTAATGGTGCCATAGATCATATCTTCAAGAGAAATTCCAGGAGTCACGTAAGCTAAAGGGGTTTTGGGCATAGGTATCATCATAGCTGAAGCACCTGTGAGTAACCAGAAAACGAATTTGATCCTTGGGCTTAAGAAGAATTTGTTCTGTATTGTCAGCACAGAACATACATCCAAACAGCCAGTTTGTTTCTTGTTCAGAAATCTGTAGTCTTAGTAGATGTAGATGTAGATGAAAAAGAAGCAAGAATAGTGACACGTTCAAGTTGATGGTGAAGAATTTGTACCCAGAAAATTACGTTTAAGTTACTCAACGTGCACGGAAAATTTGCTTCAGTAGTACCACGAAAATGATGGGTCATCAAAGAAAAAGACATGTAAGGAAAGTGTTATCCCGAGAAGAAATAGTTAGTCAGTAAGAAGCTAAGCCATAAGCAGCTATTCAAAAAGAACCTCGTGCAGAATTTCTTCTAATCTTGTTAAAGATGAATGCAAGTCAAGTGCATATTGGTTTAATCGAAGGGGAGAGTAATATGAACACTTCAAAAAGTGATAGGATTTAAGAGTGCAAGAATGGAATTGGTGGAAGCTTCACTGAATTATTTTATGATGACAATGTTGAGGACAAAACATGACTTGTCAGACAGCTTGAAGATGTCGTTGCAGCATACACTTCCAAACTGAAGAACTTATAGAATGAACCTTAAGGAGGGATTTCCAAAGAAAAACCACTAAATTAGAGTGATACCACCTGCAAGTACGACCTTCCTGAATTATTTTTGATTTACAAGATACTGGTGACACTACCAGATGAATATTCTCATTTAGGTCGAGTTGGCTACTGATGTCCAATTCAAACCGTACGTTAGACAATTTTGACAAGCCAGCATTTTGCATACAAGGTTTTGCAAACGAAATGAGGAAAATCATGAACTATTAGTTGTAGGCAAAGGGAAGAAAACTCAATGAGAAACCAAAGAAGTGGATATGCAATTACTGCAAGAAAGAATGACACATGGTGAAACCGTGTGAAAAAGTTGTAGGCAAAGGGAAGAAAACTCAATGAGAAACCAAAGAAGTGGATATGCAATTACTGCAAGAAAGAATGACACATGGTGAAACCGTGTGAAAAATAGAAAGCTGATGGCAAACCTCCAAAGATAAAGAATAATAAAATAGAATACTTTAGAAGCTGTAACAAGTTCTGTAATGAGCATGAGTGATAGTGGGTCAAAACGGTGTCACAAATCATATTTGCAATCGAGATGATTTTAAAAAATATATTTTAGCCATCCAGGAGTCACATAAGCTGATCGTGATGCAGTAGGTGCTTTGGGCAGGGGCATAATCATAGCTGAAGCACATGTGAGTAACCAGAAAAAGGAGCTGATTCCTAGCCTAGGATTAAAAGGAAGCTAGCTGCATTTATGGGAGGTCACGCGTTAAAAAATTTGAAATAAAATGGAAAGGAAAATTGATACAAGTAGATATTTGCGGACCTTTTGAAGCTGGACAGGCTGGAAATCGATAATTTCTTTTGTTCAAAAATGATTTCAGCAGATATCGTTATGCTTATTTCACAAAAGACAAGTCCGAAGTAGCTGAGAAGCTGCAAATTGTTTTGGTTGAGATGAATGTTGTTTAGCACTTTGCCAAAGTTCGCTTGAGTGATATCAGAAGTAAATTTGTTTGCGACCAGGTGATTTTTGAACAAAATTGGTATGCAATTCAAGAGCCACTCCACAACAAAATGTGTGTTCAGAAATGAGAACCGAACGATTGTGGAAACTGCAAGGTTTCCAATGCATTTAGGTGATCGCCTACCTCAAGAATATTTGTGGGCCGAAATAGTAAATACAAATACAGCAGCCTACATCCTGAATCGATCAGGAATTTCTAATGTTGAAAATAAGTCTCCATATGAGGTCTGGTTTAAGAAAAAGCCAGATTTTAAGCATCTGGAAGCTTGTGTTATGCCCATTTTCCTAAGCAATGTAGGAGAAAAATGAAGAAGAAAACTATAAAAGGAGTTTTAGTTGACTATGACAACGATGATGGGTATCTCATTTGGTTAAGAGAAACCAAGCAACTAATTCGACGATGTGGTATTTCATGAGGAATCTGCTTATCTGTTTAATGGGCTCATGCAGTTGGATTTGCCAGAAGTAATACAAGTTCATCACGTAGAGATCATAAATACGAAAGTACCTGAAGAAGATGCGACTCATAAAAATGACATAGAAATATAGCAGTTTTTGATTTTGACCATGAAAATATTATGGAAGAGCTGAGTAATAGAAGGTTAAGATGGAGAGAAAATGTGAAGAAACCAGCAAGATTTGAAGAATATATCTTGTCAGTTGTCTCAGAAGTACTAGAAACAAAAAAATTAGATCGTTACCAGAAAGCTGTTAATAGTGAAGAACAATGGTTCCTGGAAAAGTCACCTGAAAGGAAGAATTATTCCTTGTAAATGGGTGTTTAAGCTAAAAAGAAACACAGATAATTCACTATAAGAGTACCAATCAAGATTAATCTTTAAGAGCTACTCACAGAAGAAAGGCACTGATTGTGATCAAACGTTCAGTCAAGTGACAAAATCTGGTACTATAAGGGCAGTTCTAATAGCTTCAAGCAGGCGCCAAGCTTCAGGACTATCAGATTTGGTAGCTTCTTAGATAAGCTTAAATTTAAAAAGGGTTCATCTGATCCATGTTTCTTTATAAAGAAAGAAGAAAGAAATACCATTCTATTGGTATTATTACACATTGGTGATGGAATCATAGTGTATACCAATAACAGCATGAAAGATTTCTTGTTTGCACATGTGAAAAAGGAATTGAACTTAACTGTCGAACCAGCAAAAAGGAGTTTTAGTTGACTATGACAACGACGATGGGTTATTGGAAATTGGAATTAGTTAAGAGGAATCAAGCAAATAATTCGACCACGAAATGTGGTATTTCATGAGGCAACTGCTTATATGTTTAATGAGCGCTTGCATTGGGTTTTGCCAGAAGGAATACAAGTTCACCACGTAGAGATCATAAAGACGAAAGAGAAGTACCCGAAGAAGATGCGACTCATAAAAATGACACAGTTTTCGATTTTGACCATGAAAATATTATGGAAGAGCTGAGTAATAGAAGGTTAAGATGGCGAGAACATGTTAAGCAACCAGCAAGATTTGAAAAATATATGTCAGTTGTCTCAGAAATACTAGAAACAAAAGAACCAGACCGTTACCAAGAAGCTGTTAATGGTGAAGACAAAGAACTGTGGTTATTTACGATGAAGACAAAATTAGATACCCTTAGCAAAAATAGTTCTGGAAAAGTCACCTGAAAGAAAGAGTTATTCCTTATAAATGGGTGTTTAAGCTAAAAAGAAACCCATATTGTTCAATATAAGAGTACAAATCAAGATTAATCATTAAAAGCTACTCACAGAAGAAAAGTATTGATTGTGATCAAACTTCAGTCAAGTGACAAAATCTGCGACTATAAGAGAACTTCTAATCGCCTCAGGAATCTCAGATTTGGTAGCTTCTTAGATAAGCTTAAATTAAGAGTTAATCTGATCCATGTTTCTTCATAAAGAAAGAAAAAACAAATGCCATTCTATTGATATTAATACACATTGATGATGGAATCATAGTGTGTCACAATAACAGCATGAAAAATTTCTTATTTGCACAACTGAAAAAAGAATTGAACATAACTGCTAAACCAGCAAATTACAATTTGTGGTTAGGAATTAAGATCTCATCCGTTACTGAAGGGAACTTAAGACTATTTTATTAAGGGAAATAGAACTGGCTTCATCATGGCGATGATGGAGCCACAGATCGTTCAACTACAGGCTTATATGCTGAAGGAGCAGTATCTTGGCTCAATCATTAGCAGTTTGTACTACCTAAGCCGAAATTGTCGCTGCAAGTGTTATTGCAGAAGAGTTGATATGGCTGAAGAGACTATGAAGAAGCTATCACCTGAAATACGTTCTCACATTTTGTTTATAATGAAGGTACAATTAGACTAACTCAAAATCCCAATTTCCGCAAAACAAAGCATAATATAAGAGTTAAAAAAAATTGTTCGTGAACTGGTTCTGAATGAAGAGATTGAAGTGAATAAATAATAAGCTTCCATGAAGTATGCTTACCTAATGACAAAGCTGTTGCTCGAGCCCAGACTGAATACTATACTTGAAGCTATAGAGTTAAATAAACTACTTAATGAGGAAAATGTTGATTTATTTATATCTTCTAGTTGATTTTTACCTTGTATGTTTATGTTTATATTTGCACTTTATTACATTACAAAGTTAATAAGATAGAAGTTTTCGCTGTTCGACAGAAATCATTGTAAATTTATCTGTTCTCGTCGTTTTTCCTTTAAATTCATTACTAAAGAGTGCTATTCTGGATTAATTACTTCAAAAGATTTATACTCCAAGAAAGTGTTGTATGATTTGTATCGGTCAAATATGAGTATTTTGTTTCAACCTTAACATATCTGGGTTTTCTCAGTCTCTAATAGAAGGAAGTTTCCATTCATATTTCAAACGTGATAATAGGTTGGGATTCTCGATTCTTTTCGGGCAATAATTGTTTACGATAAAATGGTAACAAAGGCTTGTCTACGTTGAACCAACGAACAAAAAATATCCCAAATAGCTAACTAAACAAACATAGGAACAAAATAAGATATAATGTAATATAACACTTTTTTGGGAGAGTGAGTATATGAGAAAACTCTGGTATTTCCCGAAAAGCATGCACAACATTGATGTTTCGAGCCAGCAACAAATTTCCTCAAAAACAAAATAAAATAAAATAAAAAAGGAATAAGATTTCTTATTTCACTGATTAGGAAATATTACTGTTTACCGTTTCTAGGTTCATAGTCGTAGTTCTATATGGTATATTGGCATTTATGAAAATAGAAATGTTATAACAACCATTTTCCATTTCGTAATATTACATGCAAAATGCAAAATGGCACAAACATATGCGCTGAAATATTACTGAAGAAAATTTATTCTTGAGAATAACTGTTACATAATTATTATATCTGTACATGGTTACTGGTTAGTGAACTTAGTCTCATTATATAGTTGATGCAAATTATTTCTAATTGTAATTTTGTTCCCTCCAATTAACCTATTCTTCAGATGAATTTTTCTTCCTATTATAAATCTGTCACGATGATACAGATTTGAAAAATATGAGCTACTTAATATCCTGCGCGGAATGATAATAACTATTTTCGGAGATTTACAATAGCAGAAAGATGCATACAAGTGCCTTTCTAAGAATTCATGGTGGGAAACGAATAGCTAAAATTGCGTCGGTTAAAAAAAATGTGGAAAAAAAGTGAAAATTTCAATTTCTGCACAGAACAGGTGATACTGGCATTTATGGGCATTCCAAAAAATATTTTAACAAAATTTCTGTAGCTAATTATATATTTTTTACCATTTCTGGTAGCCACCGTTTTCACATCGTGCTTGTCATTTTATACCTTCTGCATGACTTAACAAAAAAATTTACAAAAAAAAACCGTTTTCCTAATTTAGAATCGATTTTTTTGAAAAAATATAGTATAATATTGATGCCTCGGACAAGCAACAAATTGTTAGAACAATTGAGGTAATAGAATAAAACAAAAATGTTGGTCGAAACCGTTGGCTAACAATATTGTTATTGTTTACGTATTATTAGTAAGTATTTCCATATATGCACAGAAAATGACTCTGAATGGCTTCAAAGATTCTGCAAAAATTAATTCTGAAAATAATAACTATGCAAACAAGACAGGTATTAAGCTGTCAAAACCGTTAGATTATATGAGATTATAAAACATTAGAAAATTTTCAAACATTGTGATGACAAAATTGGGCTTTGACAAAAAGTTTTGTGTACTAATTTCTTAATCACATCTGTAATGTATCGAATATTTTACCATACATGAGTTAATACATAAAATTCGAACCGGCAAAAAAAGGTAAAAATTCCTGTATAGCAAAATTCAATCCATTTGAAAATTCAATTTTCAGTGTCTTATTCTATTCGGTAATAAGGTCTTTCCTTATTGTTTTATGTGGAGTTTAATCATTCCGTTGTGTAATGTGGAATAAATAATACTTATTTGTACACCGCCCGTAGAGCGAGTGGGTAAATTTTTTCGAATGAATAGAGATTTAACTTACGTGAAGCATACAAAATTTTATCCAATTTTAAAGGAAATTCAAAAAATAAACTAGCATAAAGAATCGAGTTATCAAAAGAAGTCACTTAGGAGCATATAAAAGTGCGATTGTTAAGGCCATTGCTGATGGTTGCTATAGGGTATCCCTAGTTGTTTATTTACAAGTGTTGATAGAAGTAGATAAATTCGTCAGAATAAAATATATTGTAGCATGTTTTCAAATAGGAGTGATTTAAAATTCTGAGAGTGAGTTAAATAGTTATTTATGATACATAACACATAACACGAATATTATACAATATTTTCTGTAAAACTGTAATTTTTAACACAAAAACAAATGAAAAAAAGAAGCGGTATTTATGGTATTTGAACTTGAACCCAAGACATCAAAACCCACCTCAGTTCCCCTATGAGCCAATAAATGTTGTAATCGTACCTATTAAGTCAACTAGGAAACCAGTGGCGGCTCGTGACTTTACCATCAGGTCAGACCCAAAAGTCGTTAAAAACACACCTAAGGCAAACATATCTGAGTCGCTTTCCAGCTGAGAGTTTTGAGCACGCAACCGAGCCCCGGCGCGCGCAAATGTTCGACGCACGTGTTCCAGCTGTTACCGTGTTTGAAACACAGGTTACTTTCCCCTTGCCCCTGAAGATCCTACCGGATATTTCGTACTTGAAGCGCAAAAACGTTTTATAGGTTATGTAGTTTTGTATGGTTTGGAAAAGTTTGGTTCAACCAAGGTTGTTTTGAATGTTTTGCTATTTTTATTAAAGATTAAACAGATATGGCCAAACAAAATCTTTCGAATCTGGAAATTTTAAATCTTGAGGACGAAGATGGAATTAATTATAAGTGTATGGTGTCTCCTGAGGACTATGATAATATCATTGGAGGAGGTAAATATTTTTTACATGCTTGCATCCATGTTATAACTATTTATTCAATGAATATCAGAAACTGCTTGAAACCCTGAAATCCTAAATTTTAAAATCTGCAGTCAAACAGTTGTAAATATTAATTCTTCTTATTCGGAATTTCAAAAATTTTGACTGTGTGATAAAGAGAAATTCTAGTGCGCATTGTGGAGAGTAATATATTGCTATAGGTAGTACCATTTGGATTTTTCAGATTATGAACTTGCAAATAAATATCTTCAGAAGGAGATTGAAAGAAAAAATAGGCTGCTGGCATTTCAACTCTTGAATCAAGAAAAGTCTAAATTTATTGTTGTGGAAAAATCCAATACATGTGCTGAAGACATAATATCAGGAGCATCGAAATGTAGTAACAATGTTGTTGAGTCAACATTTGATAGTCTATCTCAAGGTACTGAAGATATCGTAGGTGAAACTTATGAGGATAATATAGAATGTAAGTATGGTTCAGTAGACAGAAATTAAAAAAAATTCTTGGGATTGTCCATATATTGTTTCATCATTTTGAATGGAATTGATGAGAATGTTCTGATTTTTTTTAAATATATGTTTACCCACCCTACAATGTCAAATAATTTAACATTACTGTTGCAGATTCTGGATCCTTAACACCATCAACCACTAATGAACTCTGGCCGTATAATGCAGTAATAGCTCTGATAGCCTCAATGGAAATCCACTATGGTGACCTAAGTCACCCAAAAAAAAAATATGTATTTTCAAATGTAAATAATGATCTTTTGAGTAAGAAATTAATCTATTCTGAAAAGGCATGCTATAATAAGTGGAAAAGTTTGTTACGTAGCTACAAAGCAACAAAAGATAAAAAAATGGCTACGGGGCAAGGTGCAACACGATTTATGTTTTATGATCAAATGGAGGAAATATTGGATAATAAACCTTCTCATTCGTCTGGTCATACAATTGAATCATCTGAAGATGCAGGTTCAGAAGCAAATAATATAGATGAAGCGAGTGCCGAAGAAAATTCAAGTGCGGTAGAAGATAAAGCAAAGAAAAGGAAAAGAAAATCTTCCCAAAAGAAGCAGCAAAACAAAAGAGGCATGAAGCAAGAATGGAGAGGGAAGATAGGAAACTGGATATCGAGGAAAGAAAACTGGCACTTATTGAGAGATTTATAGATAAGATTTGAATTTTTATCCATTATTTTTAAATCTTATTTTGTTTTACTTTTGTTGAGTTATGATGCTTTTTGTTGACGTGAGAATATTTTCATCTTATTATTTTTTATAGGATTTATCCCAATTATTTTGGTCCCAAATGAGGAAATGTGTATTTAAATGAAAACCAACTCACTGTTTTTGTTGATACCTAATAATTTGTAAATTTAGGGTCGTATATTTGTGATATTTAGATTTTGAAATTTGTCCTCTGGCCCATCACTAAGTATTTAGGTACTTGATCACTGTTCAAACATTTTGATTATTTGTTTTTGTTCCTGAACTTTTTGTTTGTCAGGTACATTTGAAATAAAGTGTTCAAAAATATCTGTCTGGTTTTATTTAATGCAGCTATAAATATAAATATGAATGAACAAATTTAGCAGAAATAAGAATCAATGAAACATTGCAATGAAAAAAAATTGGAATCTATGATTAATGTGTTATTTCAACTATTTTCTAAACATTTCCTCAAAAATCCTGCTTCTTTGAGCATTGCTTTTTCCATCTACACACATTGATGGCTCACTGTCATTGCATGCACTTTTGTCATCAAATATAGTGATTTATGTATCATCGTTGTGACTCATGCATATATTGTGTAGTATGCAGCAACACATCATTATTTTGATGCACGTGAGAACATCAAGGTTGCTTATGTGTATGAGTCTCCTGAATCTACCTTTTGGTAGGCCAAAGGTGTGCTCAATAACCATTCGGGTTGATGACAGTCTATAGTTAAATATCCTTTCATTTGCTGATAAATTCCCATTATCCTTAAAAGGTGTTACTATCCAGTCTAGTCCTGGATATGCAGAATCTCCAAGTAAAAAATATTCTCCAAAATAATTACGCACTTGAGCTCTCCTATAAAGACTGGATCGCCTTAACACACGGGCATCATGTAGGGAACCAGGTTCCCGACAACAAACATCAGTAAATGATTTTGAATGGTCAGCTACAGCTTGAATTATTAAGCTATGATATTGTTTTCTATTCACATATGTCTCCTCATGTTCAGTAGGCCTATTTATTTTAACATGGGATCCATCGATGGCCCCAATAACATTTCTAATCTGTTGTTTACTATAGAAGTTTTGAGCTATAACCTTTTTTCTTTCATTATTTGGCCATACAATGTACTCATTTTTTAGACTTAATATAAAATCCAATACTCGAATAAGCACACGATGGGCAGAACTTATACTGACTTTGAAACGGTCACAAATTTGTCTGAAGGTTTCAGTATTTGACAGATACCATATTGTTAGCAATAATGCCTTTTCACCAGTTACTCTTGGTTCGCCACATTCATGTTTTGCAGAAAATCTAGAGTTTTCATAGCGTCCTAAAAAAATTCCTAAATTTAGTTTCGACAAATTGTCAATCCAGATTCAATATGAAATACTTACCAACTAGCATATATGCTGCAACCTTAGCCATTCTAAAATGGAACTTAAACTGCTTGTCGTCGTAGAACTTCACAGTATCTTCAACGTATCTTGAAATCTTAGCAATTTTTCTCTTTGGTTTGGCATTATCATCTGATGACTCTGAGGAACTTTTGACATCAGAAACAGTATCAAACAGGAACAAAGCTGCAATGGAATAACATATATTTAACTAATATTTAGGCCGATTCAATCCTTCTATCTTACTAATTACCTACCAACTTGTTTCTTAATCCACCTCCTCTGATTTGGAATAGCTGGATCCATTATTAAGTTTGTAATGCTCTCAACAATTTTATTTAGTTCAAATTCAAATCATTCACAAAATAAGCAGAAAACCCAAAGAAAGCCAAAACAGATTAAATTATTAAATAGAGGCATACATAAAGAACACATAAACAATAACAAAAACGCCTCGAGTAAAGGCGACGTGCCGCGTGTAGTTCCAGTTCCAGCTCCACCGTTGTGCTAGAAGCGCTCGTGTTTCAAGCACTTGGCTTAAAGCCCAAACATTTGTTCAGCTGGAAAGCGACTCTTGATGGCGCATTCGCGATATTGCTAAAATAGGTATAAAATTGTAATTAAAAAAAAAAGTGCGGATACTTCTAAATTATATATCTTATATTTTGTTCAAATATAAAATATTGCTTTGAACGTTTTTTTTACTATTATATATTTTTATTCACGTAAGAAAGTTTAATTTACGTCCCATATTCAGAAAAATAAAAATTACTTATCTTAAAATCCATATCAAACACAAATTACTTACCAAATCATGCTTAATTTTGGTCCTCTTAACCGTTGAGAAAAGGTTGGGTTAAGTCTACAGTTTTTCATATACAAGATTATTTTATCCTTCAGGCTTGCAAATTTGCCAATTATATCTTCGTAAAACGGTTGCATGTTCATTAATTCATCAAACAGTTCCTTTTCAATCGAAATCTGGGATACAGTTGTACGTTTGTTTTCGGTCATTGAACTACGTAAATAAACCTCTTTCTGGCAAGAAAAACTTCGTTCCACCGAAACAATAGTAGACGAAATTGTCATTAGTAAGGAAAATAGTTTATATACTTTTCTGGATATTTTTATTTTCAGTAATATTTTTTATTAAAGTTTGTGATTCAAGCCCTTTAAATTATTTATTAGCCCAAATAAATTGTAGTTCAGAATACAGTTTTTGAGAATCGGCAAATATATTAGGGTAGCAGTCTTTTAGGTTAGTTAATGTATCGGTGGGAAAGTTTTTGGAGTAAGATTTAAATTTTGAGGTATCCATTAAAGTGATAAACTGAATTTTTTCTAAATCTCGAAAACGAGTGGTAATATAATTTTTAATGAAATAAGAAATAGTGTTTAAAACTTTGTAATATAAAACTTTATATTTTTCAAAAACTTGATCCTGAGTTAATGTGGATCTTGCTCGTCTGTCTCGTTCAGTTGGAATTGGCGTTCTTAAAGCAGATCCAACAAAAATCTGTTTAAATGATTCGTCATTTCGTTTCGTATTTAAGAGGTCTTGCGTAATTTTTATTTAAGAGATACAATAATTAATATACAGTGACTTCTTTTTAACACCTCAAACAGTACATCCGTGAAAGAAAAAACATCACCAAAGACTAGAACTAATAGTACAAAACCAAAGTCATTAAAATAATCTAAGAAGCCCGCAATCTGTCTAACAGAAATGTTTTAAGTCCTTGAAACCATCATTTGAGCACCATGAATTTTTTGCTTTACCCAATAAAATGCACGGCCAGCAATACAAACTATGTTTATATAAACTTCCGTAAAGCCATTTATAATTATCGTACCAGGAAGTTGCCGTTATTTTTGGCGTTGGTCGACTCTCCATAATTTGCCGCTTATCCACTTCAGGCCGTCGCGAGAAAGGGGTTTCAGGCAAAGACAAAACAATATCGTGTTTAACCCAAGTTTTAACCTAACTTATCATTTTTAAATTAAAATACCTCGAGGAAAGCACACACTACAGAGAACAAAAATAATTTTAATAAACAAAAGCTTGGTAATAGATATGGCTTCGTATATGGCAATACTGCACTATTAAAATAAAATACAAATCAGCTTACCTTGTTATAAGGGCCCTTGCCTTACCTTACCTCCTTATTAACAAAACATCAGTATTCATTAGTAGCTTTTAAACCGGAAAATCCACCTCGAAAATCTCAAATCAGAAACAAAAACAAACCAACCATCCACTAATAGGCACGCGACAATTCAATCGTAACGGTAGTGATCGACGTGATCTAATTTTAATTAGGAATAAGCATCTGATGACCTTGATCCTTCAAGAAGAAAAGAGATGAGATGAGGAAGTTGACAATAAAACGTTGCCAAGTTTCAAATAGGCACCTAGCCCTAATACTATGAAACAAAGGATTGTAGTCCCTACCTATTCTTTATTTTGATTTTTGGGCTTAAAAATTTTATAATACACCATAAAACAATAGAATCATTTATTTGTCAATAATTTCTGGCTTGCTTTTTATATTCTTTTTTAGAGAAAAATTTAAATAAAAAGTTCTTGTTCAAAAACAAAGGCAACATGCAAGCTACTGCTAAAAATATAATACCCATACAAGCACAAATTTGTGCGCCTCATATGACTACTAAACGCTGATTTAAAGCTTCGTCTTGTGCAACTGAACTACAGCTATGTTATGCGGTCAGGAAACGATTTGAGTGTTTTAAAGATAATATTTTAAACTTTGTATTTTTATACTTTTACGATTGGAAATTAGTCAAAAAACGTTTTATATGTATATAAACATTACTTGAAAATTTCAGATTATATTGTAATTTTTACATGCGAGGCCCGGCCTCAATTGCTTTATACCACGCGACGAGCCGCCACTGTAGCATAGTGAAGAATGGGTAACTAGGTGATGGACTATTTTAAAGTTGGTTACTGTTTCCATTTGTGTGATGTAAAATAAATATTACTGTATATCATTTATTTTGAACAGTGTGAACACCAGTGTTAAAAATATTTTTAACACTAGGTAAAAATTGATTTTGACATGGATCTTAAACGTCAATTTAAGTTCATTTGATTCCTAAAAATATAATTTCTAATGACAGTTTTAGAAAATAGCGATTTGTGTAGCGCAAAGTGATACAAATCATCCTAATAAAAAAACTTATCGTGATTCTGAAGATGATCGTAGTTTTGATGACACTGATGACGAAATTATGTCTTTAGAATATGACTGACTCCTGATTTTTTTATCTTTGTGTTTTATTTTTTTATCGATATAAAACTTGTTTTGTTTTCGTAGTAATAAGTTTATTTAAAAAGATTTATTTTTTTAAATATTATTTTATTTTTGCTTGGTATATCTTTTTTGTTATTCTTTATTTTGCAAGTGTGTTTGGAGTTTTTGTTAGACTTTCCTCTTTAGAGGTCCCTATTTAGTTTTGTTTGTTGTATAATCTATTTTTTTGCTAATGTTTTGCTTTTTGTATAGAATTTAAGAAAAAAAAAAGAATTTGTTCATATTTTGGTTTTTCAACTCGAAAAAAAAAACAGAAAAATATGGGTGTTTTGGGGAAAAAAATGTTTTTTTTCGAGCTGGCAAAGCACTATAAATAATTCTAGCGTATGACGAAACCGTTTTCTTATCTCAACATATAAATTTCACAAAAAAAAA